>JAQQSZ010011649.1:0-12198 GCA_028646595.1 Phalanger gymnotis | reverse complement strand
TATTATATATATGTATAGATATACATATACATATGTTTGTATGCATGTATAACGGGGGTGATCCAAGGAATTCCCAATTTGCCGATAGGCATTAGGGCAAAGGACTTACATTGTCATAGAAGAGAGTCCGAAGAGAGGGAAAGAGAGCAGAGGGCTGGTAACAGACTTGGTGAACAGGTAGTGTACAGTGAAGCGAAAAGGACAAGAGCTAACAGGAAACAGAGAAAAGGTAGTTTAGAAATGAAGGAGAACCAAGAGAATGTAGTGTCTTTAAAGCCAAGGGAGAAAAAGAGTATGCATGAGGAAATAACTATTAAGGGAAGGGAATACGCATTTATATAGCACCTTCTATGGCGCTACGCTTACCACTTTTTTCAAATATCTCATATTATCCTCACATCAACCTTGCAAGGTAGGTGTTATTATCATCCCCACTTTACAGTTTAGGAAATTGAGGCAGACACAGGTTAAGTGACTTTCCCAGAGTCACATAGAGTGAATAAATGTCTGAGTAGAGATCTGAACTCAGATCTTTTTGACTCCAGGGCAGGCACTTTATCCACTACTGCACTACAAACAATTTTGTCAGCAATAAGAGGATGAGGGGGAGGGTAGTGGTGATATGGGTGTTATTCCATGAGTAGCAGCTGCTCCCTAATGACTTTTGAGAAAGCTAATTTAGTAGAATGGTAAGGGCTAAAGCCAGGTTGGGTAAGGATAAGTAGAATAGAGATTGTGAGGAAATTGAAGGATGTAATATAGGCGACTTTATTAAGAAATTTATTTGGGAAGAAGAAGAGAGAGGTGAAATAGTAGTTAGATTAGATAGAAAAGTCAACAGAAGGCTTAAAAAAACTTAGGATTGGCGATACTTGAGAGAGGAAGGAGCCAATGGAGAGAAACTGATTAAAGATGTATGAAAGAGAAGGGATGGCTCTTGGAACGACATATCGATAAGAAGATGGGATCCAAGTGTGGGCAGATCATCTGATCATAGACTTTGAACTAGTAGGGACCTCAGAGGTCTTCTAAACAAATGCCTTATTTTAAAAATGAAGAAACTGGGACTCAGAGAGAATAAATAATGTGTTCAAGGTCATATCGGTATTAAGTGGCAGTATCAGGATTTAAATTTGTGGGACCATGCCATGCTCTTTCAGTATACATTTAAAGATATGTTTCCAGCACGTTGATCTACGTTTACAGGTGGTCACAAAGAAAAATGATGAGGAAAGGAAATGGAGACTGAAGGAAGACTTTGCTGGCATGCAGCTTTAGCTACAAATAAGATTGTGTCAATTGGTTCATTCAACTACAGAGTGGCAAATAGATTTAAAGGACATCTAGTTGATGCCTTCCCCTCCAGCCCCTCTGCGTTTTACAAAGGAAGGAAAAGCAAGGCCCAGAGTTTCCCAAGGTTATTATATTGGCAGCAAACAGTGGGCCTGGGATTTTTAATCCAGGTCCTCTGACTCCAAATAACTATCATTTGTTATAGCCCTTACAAGAAACTAAGTGGTACAGTGGATAGAGCACTGGGTCTAGGGTCAGAAGACTCATCTTTGTGAGTTCAAATCTGGCCTCAGACGCTTACTAGCTGTATGAACCTGGGCAAAGCATGTACCCCTGTTTGCCTCAGTTTCCTCATCTGTTAAATGAGCTGGAGAAATGACAAACCATTCCAGTATCCTTGTCGAGAAAACCCCAAGTGGGGTCACAAAAAGTCTGACATAACTAAAATGACTTAACAACAACAAAAAATCTTCATGTTATATTTTCCGCATGATTTATTTAATTAATCCAAAAATATGGCTAAAAATGTGACATGAGAATACATTTGCCATTGTACTGTGTCTTCCAGGAAGCAATTAGTTAATTTGAAGCAAGTACTGTGTTGCAAATCCACTGGAAATGAATCAAGGCTTTTGAATGGTTCTCTTTGCTTTTCTCTGAAGGAGAGGAAAAGGGAAAAGGTGAAAGTTTGAAAACAATTTTCCTTTTCTTTTCTTTCCCTGACTCCCTATACCTCTTAGTAAGTAATTAGAAAATGTCAATTGCTTAAAGATTTTTTAAGTATGGCAATTAAAATATCAAGGAATCACAATTCTCTTAATCATGAGTTCTATTGAATTGATAAAGTGTTACTTTAAGTGTTCTCCACTACAGTTTGAAACAATTTTATAGTCTTCAGGATACATGAGAAGCATCAGCTGACTATTATTTATATAGCCCCTCCCAAGCGTGATAATTAATTCCCATGCCCTGCTTTTTCCAGCATAAACAGCTCTCCTTTCTTCGACATTTTCCCACAGAAACCAGTTTTCAATCCTCTGTTTTCCATATGGCCTTTCCAAATATTGCATATTTTGCTTACCTAAACTGCCCTCACTTTCATATATTCCTCCTTAACTAGAAATCTTCCATTTAAATAAATTAGACTTTCTGTTATGTTTGAGTGATTTCACAGAGTAGTATGGGAATGTCCTCATGTACAAAGGATAAATAACTAAAACAAAATGGCATTTTAAGTGATTGTTTACTTATTTTTCATCATAGCAAAGAGGCTTCACAATAAAGGACATTCATGCAATGCCAATATTTTTCTCCCTTTGTGCCTGTTCACTGAATTATTTGAAAGTTGCTCAGTAGTAGTTAATAATTTATTTTCTTGAACTAGAACTTTCTATCTAGCAATTATTGGAAAAGAAAACATCACAGACTAGGCTTTTCCATTTGTGAAAGGAAGGTACCAGCAATGGCGTGTTCTGTGCATTCAATAGTTGAAAAAAGGCAGCATGGCTGATGAAGGTACCCCATGACTTTGTTTCTAATTCTGTTCTAGATCTTATGCTATTGGTCACTATTTTGTCCAGGCTGTGCTTTTCACTTTGAAAAATGAAAGGACACTATATTATAAAGTGGGTTACATTGTAGCAAAGCAGCCTGAATTTTCCCCTAGGAATAAATGTTATCATTGGAGATTACATCTTTGATAAAGGATTCTATTTGAAGTAAACCATAGATCCAGTTGAGAAGATTAAGGCCTTTTGACACAAGTTCCTTTACCTTCCCTCCTCCATTCCTCTCACCTTCATCTCTCTCTCTTGAAACCACGAAGGGGAAAGCAGATGCTGTTGATCCAGCTTGGATATACATTGTTGTTTATACTTCATTTTTGAAGAGGACCAATGATGTCTTGACTTGTGTGTGAATTAAGTGAAGCAGAGTTGCACAAAGTCACTAGTTTCACTCTCTCTTCCAAAGTCATCAAAGTCTAATGGCAATAAGAAAGTCAGGAAAACTGGCTATGGGGCAGGATGCTGTGGATGACGTTGGCCTCTTCAATGTCTGACTAAGCTCTAAGCACTCCATAGTACCTGTTTCAGCTACCTTCATGGCTGTTGGGACAAATTGTTTTCATCTGCCCATTCTGCTGAGAGAAGTCTTCACATGTTTGGGATAGACATCCCCCTATCTTACTAATGAGTCCGAGCCCCAACTGTTTCCCTCAACCTGGTTTAACCTGTTTGTCTAGAAAGTTTATCAGGGCGCGGCCACTGAGCATGCTACAGCTTCTTGGAGCCATAGATGAGAATTGAGTGCCAAGTAGACAACAAATATGGGTGAACAGCCCTGCAAACGGCTTGGCAACCTCACACCACAGGTGCTAGTCCTCCCTGAACACTCCATACATCCTGGCTATACCTTACATCTCCAAAAATGAGTGGTAACTTATTTTATTTCTGTACTATAAGAAGGATAGCTAGGTGGCCTAATGGATAGTGCTTGGGGCCTGGAGTCAAGAAGATTCATCTTCCTATGTGGCCCTGGGCAAGTTACTTAACCCCTGTTTCTTCATCTGTAAAATGAACTGGAGAAGGAAATAGCAAACCCCTCCAGTATCTTTTCCAAAAAAGCCCCAAATGGGGTCATAAAAAGTTTGGACACAACTGAACACCATAAAAAATATATAGATTTTTTTACATTTTCACTGACTAAGGGAATATCTCTTTATACAAGGCACCCTCATGGTGGTCCAACAGAAGCTGTCAAACATGTAATGCCCTGAAAGATGTCTGTATTTCCCCTCATTTCTCAGAGTTTGACAACATCATTATAGTATATATTAACTCATTTCACTTGCATAATTTGGGAGTGAGGGTAATTCTCATTAAATGGAATACCGTGATTGAAAAACTCTTTTTTAACCTGAGGGTAGCGTCTGTTTTATTTTTGTCTTCTTTATCTGAAACATTGTGCCTGTCACATGGTAGTTGCTTAGTAAATGCTCGTCAATTCATTATTATTCATTTCATTTTCCTCTGATAATAGCTGGAGTTACTTTGATGCATCATGATATAGGATCACGGATTTAGAACTAGAAGTGACTTTACGGGTCATTGAATTTATCTAATCTGTTGTATCCTCCTGTCCCAGAGCAGGCCTTGTAGCCATTTCTCCTGGTCAGTTTACCACGTCTTGCTACTTCCGCCTTGAACTAATACCAGGAACCAAATTTCTGGAATCTGTAGCCCCACTCCCTGGAAGTTAATCTACCTGTCTCTGGATCTTCCACTAGGTGTTGAGTCATCTTGATTGAATGAATGCAGATTTATCTAGCTGGCTTCAGGAACATTTTCCCTAAAACCATGTATATACCCACCTCTCATTCTTTATGCTTCATGCCTAGAAACATTAATCAAATCATTACTGTCATTGCTTCTGGAAAAAATTGTGCCAGTTGACTTCCCTATGGTTCTGTTACCCCTCTTTTGACTCCCTAGATTAAAACTTTTTTTCCTTAGTCATCATTCTCTGTCAGATGTTAATTAAGCACTTAATTAATGCCAAGTGTTGTGCTAAGTACTGAGGATACAAAAAGGGACAAAAAACAATCTCTGCTTTCAAGGAGCTTTATCTAATGAGAGAGACAACATAAAGGCAACTATATGCAGGATAAACTGGAAATGATCAACATAAGGAAGACATAGGATTAGGGGGGAGATTGGGAAAGGCTTCCTGTAGAAGACGTGATTGTAGATGGGTCTGGAAGGAAATGAGGGGAATAAAGAGGTGGAGATGAGGAGGGAGTTAGGAACAGGTCAGGTTATGAATGCCTTTGAGTGACAAGTGGAGGATTTTATATTTGATCCTGGAGGCAATAAGGAGCCTTTGTAGTTTATTGCATAGAAAGGTAACGCAATCAGACCTATACTTCATCTGAATGGAGGATAGACTAGTGTGGGGATAGATTTATCCCTATGGAAGTTAATCCACTTATCTTTGGCACTTGACCCTATGGCTGAGCCTTGGCTCACCAACCAGCCGGTTATCGTAGTAGGCCAGGTGTGACAAAATGAGAACCTAGACAAGGATAGTGGCGATGTCAAAGGAGAGAAGGGGGCACATACAAGAGATGTCATGAAGATGAAATTGATGGGTCTTGGCAACAGGTTAGATATGGGGTAAGAGAGAGTGAGTAGTAAAGTATGACATCTAGGTTGTAAGCCTTGGTGCCCGAGAGGATGGTGGTACTGTCAAAATTTAGAGGAAAGAGAGTCTTTGTTTTTGTTTGTTTGTTTGTTTTAAAGGTAGAACTCAAAGATGGGGGATGGGGGATGGGAGCAGATGCTGAGATTTGGGGAAGAATGACTGTGGAGGCCAAGCCACCTTGCTCACACATGTGCCTTTTGCCTGGGGAGGGCTGTAATAGCCTGGCAGTGCTACCGAATTTTGAGAAACCCAACAGACTTTGTTTCACGACTAAACATAAAGGAAAGGAAGAAAAGAGACATAGGTTGATATGTGCCTGCAATCTCAATTGAGGAAGATGATTGTCGAAGGTGAGGAGGTAAGGCTGCTGACAAAATCACTTACGGCTGCCTCCTGCTGTCAGGAGCACAGGTAGTGTTCCGAAGACACTAAATCACCCTGTGGCCGTGGCATTCATCGGCCCAGTGTAAGCAATTGCCTAGTTCGTGAATGACATCCCTTTTGCCCATCGATTGGCTAAAAAGATCCAAAAACTGTAGATCTGGATTGTTGCCTGTCCCTTCTACTTGGTCCATTAGAGGAGGACTAGATGAGGGTCACGGTCTGAAATACTTAGGGGATGCTTTTATTTGACCATAATTAGGGGTGGGTTTTTTTACCACCTTGAGTAAATATTTTATAAAAGTAATGACCTCGGCGAGATGATTCTATAAGAAACAAGAAGGAAAATAGACAGAGCTGGAAGAATTCTTAGAGGTTATATAGTTCTATGGCATGTTTTGACAGATCGAGAAACTGAAGCTTTGACAGGTGAAATAACTTATCCAAGGTCTCACAGGTAGTGAGTGGTAGAGCCAGGATTTAGTTTTATGAGTCTAGATACAGCTCTCCTTGCACAGATAGAAGAATAGTCAGTAGCAAGTGGGGATGGGTGGATGGAATAAGCTTTTATTAAACACCTATAGTGGATAGAGCTCTGGGGCTGCAATCAGGAAGATCTGAGTTCAAGTCCAGACTCAGATACTTAGTAGTTATGTGACCCTGGGCAAGTCACTTCACCCGGTTGGTCCCGAGTTTCCTCATCTGTAAAATGAGCCTTAGTTTCCTCACTTGTAAAATGAGAAGGAAATGGCAAACCACTCTAGGATTGCAAAGAGTTTGACATGATTGAAACAACTGAACAACAAAACACTTGAATCTCCCATCTGAAATGGTCAAAAGAAGGAAGAATACACACACACACACACACACACACAATTGAGTACAGGATACATTTCACTCAGTAAGGCATGGGAAGAAGCAGGAAAGAGAAATTAGAGGGAGAGTACATTAAGGGAAGGATTAGGCCAAGGCAAAACGAACTCTAAAGATGTACGAAAATAATTATAGTTCTTTTTGAAATGGCAAAAAAATAAGAATCTGAGGGGATGCCCGTAATTGGAGAAGGGATAAATAAGTTATGGCACATGGATGTGATGGAATACCATTATGCTGAACTTTTATTGGTGAAATGACCAGCCACAATTGCAGAGGGCAAATGATAAAGCATGCTGCCTACCTCTTGATAGAGAGGTAGGAGATTGAATGCAGAATGAGACAAATATTTGGGAGGGCATGGCCAATGTGGAAATTTGTTCTGATTGACTATACATGTTTGCAGTGGGTTTTGTTTTTCTTGTATTTTCACTTGGGGAAAGGGTTCCCATGGGAGGGTATATCAGTAAGGCAGAATTCATGACTTCAAAGATAACCATGAATATGCCTGAATGGTCCAGAATCGCAGGATATAAGGAATTCTCTTAGTAGAAGGCAGAGCAGCTAAAGCATTTATTGAAACACAAAAGCAGCAGACCCGCGGACCAGTGTCCCCGATTCGACATCCTGGCAAGAACCTTCCAAAACCAGTGTGCCCATCTCACAATAGTGACCAGGAGGCCACAGAAAAACATTATGGCAGCAAGCCAAGCCGTACTGGTGCTTCCCCTCCAATGCCAGGGCTCTCCAGCAAGATGACCACCCACTGGCCTCCAGCCCCTGCTCAGCACTCTCCGGTCTCCACGAGGGTCAGTCCTGCTTTTTGTAGCTCCAGCCGCCACTGTTGCCTCCGCTTCTGCCGCCATCTCCAAGTTGTGTTCCAGCTAGCTGACTGCGTCCTCTCTCCTTCAGCTCTTGATTGTTCTCATCAACTGCCTCTTAGCTCTGCTCCAACCATTCAGCAAGCTCCTCCCACCACAGGCTTCCATTGGCTCCAGTCCTAGCCACTCCCCCCAGGACCCTGAGAGCCCCGCCCCTGAAGCCCACTCAAATGGTCAGGGAAGATCTTCCCATTCACTGATTGCCTTTATAGAGGGCACCAAGGTGAGTTTGGACTGATGAAAACAAGTTTTTAAATAAAAAAGAAAATATTTTCTCCTAACCATAGCTATGATAGGGCTCTCCTTCCTTTCTCCTCTAATATTTTAAGTTGTATTGATACTTTGTTTCTTATGTCATTATAGCATCCCATGTATCCCTCTTTCTTCCTTCTTTTTCCCTTCCCCCAGAGAGCCATCCCATATGACAAATAGTATATTCTGGAGAGGAAAAAAATAAAACTAAGCATTGAAAAAGTCTGAAAAGGTGGGCAATGTGTATTCTCTGCGGACTTCCTACCACCACAAATAAGTGGGTTAGGGATGCCTTCTCATATCTCTTCATTCTAAGTCCTGTTTGATCTTTATAATTTTGTTACATTTACTTTTGATGTGAAGGATTTTCTTTCTTTCGTTTTTCATTTATATTGTTGTACTTATTGTGTGTGTTGTTTTCTTGGATCTGATTACTTCACTCTGTATCAGTTCACATAGATAGATCCTTCCAAGCTTCTCTGTATTTATCACACACATCATTTCTTTCGGCACAGTAATATTCCACTACATTCATGTGCTATAATTTGTTTAGCTATTTCTCGAATGATGGGCATGTACTTTTTCCAATTTTTAGCTATCACAAGAAGTGGTGCTATAAATATTTTGGAAGGTATGGGGTATCTTCTAAATTTTTTTATGATATCACTTTTTATATTTAGGTCATGCATTTATTTGGAGCTTATTGTGGGATATAGTATTAGATGTTGATCTAAACCTAATTTCTAACATACGTCTTTCCTATTTCCCAAGTTTTGTTTGACTAGAGAATCTTTATCCAATAAGGACTTCTTGTCCTTGGGTTTACAAAAAAGTGTTCTACTATGTTTCTTTGCTTCTGGATCTTGAATTCTCTTGGTCTACTAGTTTAGTAGGGGCAGCTAGGTGGTACAGGTGATAGAGTGCTTGGCCTGGAGTCAGGAAGAATCATCTTCCTGAGTTCAAATTTTGGCCTCAGACACTTACTAGCTGTGTGACCCTGGGCAAGTCACTTAACCCTGTTTGCCTCAGTTTTCTCAACTGTAAAATGAACTGGAGAAGGAAATGGCAAACCACTCCAGTATCTTTGCCAAAAAAAAAAAAAACAAATGAGGTCATGAAGAGTCAGACACAACTGAAAAACTACTTAACAATAACAAGCCAGTTTAGTAACCTTGCAAAAAATATTGTCGATTCTGATAATACCTTTTCTTGATGAAGCCATACTCACTTTGTGATCACTGCTTTCTTTTCTAGATGTCCACTAAACATATGTTTAATAATATTTTCTGGAATTTTGCCAGAAATCAGTCAGTTTTATTCTCTCCTCTTTTGAAAATAAACTCTATTCTATTTTATATGTTTGTCACTGACATGCATAAATGTATAGATATCATGCTAATCTAATGTGCAGATTACATAAAGCTGTAATGTATAACACACTGAACATTCAGAAATATATTGACAAGCTAGAACATCAAAACTGAATCTAATTATATAAAATGTATTGAGGTAAAAAAAATCAAGATGGGGTAGGCATGTTGAGACAGAATTTCATCTGTACAATATCTGAGAGTTTTAGTAGCCTTTAAGATCGCTGTGAGTCAGCAGTACGGCATGGCACCCAAGAAAGAAATCATGTTATGAGAAGCATAGCACCTGGAAATAAAGAAGTGATATTATCAATATTCTCTGTCCTAGTACTGAACACTTTACGTAGGGTACTCTGTTCACTTCTAGGTGCCAATTTTTTGCTTTTTATTTCACCTGTTTTTTTTAAAATAGATATTATTGATGCCTTTTACGTTTACATATATTTATACATCATATGTTTAGTCATTTCTGGACATTTCCTACTCTGTTCCTCCTACCTTTAAACCCTCTCCCCCATTAAGCCCTCTCATAACAAAAAAAAAATAGTTAAGCCAAGACAACTGATAAAAATGACCATATTTGCCAATGTATGCAACATTCTGTTCCCTCAGTCCCTTGTATTTCTACAAAGATGAGAAACTGACTATGGTTTTTGACATCCTTGCTAATTTTCTGGAAGTGAGATGCAACTTTAGGGCTCTTTTAATTCGCATTTTTCTTATTAATTATTTAGAACTTAATTTCATATAATACTTTTGAGTAGAGAAGAACAAAACAAAACTGATTTGGAGTGATTGGACCTGGGCTCAAATCCTGGCTCTTCCCGTAATTTTCTACAGGGCCTTGGGCGAGTCATTTTAAATACCTATTTGGTCTATAGGCGATTGTCCTTAGCTGTCCTCTAGAGCCTCAACTCATTTTGAGCTTTACACTGGTAGAGTACCATGCCACTGTGTATTATCTTGTTTGCTTTCCTTGGTTCCATCTTCTACGTATCTTTTAAACATTTGAGTTGATTGATTGATTTCCTGTCAACTAATACAAATAGACCTTTTTAGGCAATTTTCCATTTCTTCCTCATTTAAATTGTTTCTCTTTGTTACTTCGGAATTTCATTGTTGGGAGGAATTGTTTTTGTTGTTGTTCAGTTGTTTCAGTTGTGTCAGACAATTCATGACTTCATTTTGGGTTTTCTTGGCAAAGATACTGAATTGGTTTGCCATTTTTTTCTCCAGCTCATTATACAGATGAGGGAACTGAGGCAAATAGGGTTAAGTGACTTGCCCAGGGTCACACAGGTAGTGAGTGTCTGAGGCCACATTTGAACTCAGAAAGATGAGGCTTCCTGATTCCCGGATTGACACTCTATCTATCCACTAGAAAGCTAGATTTGAAGTCAGAGAACATGGCTTCAAATCCTTGCTCTAACACTCAGCTCCCTGTGTAATCTTGGACTAGCTACTTAATCTCATACGGCTTTAGTTTCCTCATCTGTAAAATGGGAGGACTGGATTAGATTACCTCAAGGATTCCTTCTAATTCTCAATCTATCATCCTATAGGACCTTCCAATTTTATCTTTGACTTCTGACTTAGTCTCAGATTTCCAGTAGCCTTTCAGGCATCTCAAACTGTATGTCCAGAAGACACCTTAAACGAAACATGTCCATGACAGAACTTGCTGTCTTTCCCCCAAAGCCTCCTTCCTTCCAAACTTCCCTATTGCTGTCCAGAGCACTACCATCCTGCCAGTCCCCTATGTTCACAATCTAGATGTCATCCTTGACTCTTCACTACTTCGCCAACACTCCCCCCCCAATATCCAATCTGTTGCCAAAGCCTGTTAATTTTACCTTTGCAACATCTCTCAAATATGCTCTTCCTCTCCTCTGTCACTGCCACCACCCTGGTTCAGTACCTCATCACCTTGAACACGTACCATTAAAATAGCCCACTGATGGGTCAGCCGGCCTCAAGTCTCTCCCCATTCCAATCCGTCCTCCATTTAGCTAACAAAGTGATTTTCCTAGAGCACAGGTCCGATCATGTTATCCCCTTTCCTTGTCCCCCAGTAAACTTTAGTGCATCACTGTCACCTCTAGGTTTAAATGTAAAATCTTCTTTTTGTCATCCAAAGCCCTTCATAACCTAGCTCCTCCTACCTTTGTAGTCTTCTTACACCTTATTTCCCAATACATACTCTTCCATCCAGTAACTGGCCTCCATTCTATTCCACGAACAAGACACTTAGTTCTGGGCATTTTCCCTGGCTCTCCCCCATCTCTGGCATGGCATGTTCTCCCTCCTCATCTCTGCCTTTTGGCTTCCTTGACTTCTTCCAAGTTCTGACTAAAACCCACCTTCCATAGGAAGCTTTTCCCAACCTCTCTTAATTCTAGTGTTTTCTCTCTGTTAATTATTTTTTATGTCTTATTTATAAATATTTGTTTGTTTGGTATCTCCCTCAAGGGCAGGAGCTGCCTTTTTGGTTTTCTTTGTATTTCTAGTACTTAGCATAGTGTCTAGTGCATAGTAAGCACTTAATAAACGCTTATTGATCGATGGACATTTTTTTGTAGAATTTGTTTTCAAGTAGCTTATGCTTTATTTTTTAAAATAAAAATTTATTTTTCCCTAATTACATGTAAAAACAATTTTTAACATTTTTTTTTAAGTTTTGAGTTCCAGATTTTATCCCTCTCTTCTCCATTCCTTGAGATGGTAAGCAATCTGATATAGGTTATACATGTGAAATCATGTAAAACTTTTCAATATTAGTCATTTTGTACAAGAAAACTAGAGGAAGAAGGAAGGAAGGAAGGAGGAAAGGAGGGAGGGAGGGAGGGAGAGAAGGAGGGAGAGAGAGATGGAGGGAAGGAGAGAAGGAAGGAAGGAAGGAAGGAAGGAAGGAAGGAAGGAAGGAAGGAAGGAAGGAAGGAAGGAAGGAA
>JAQQSZ010011648.1:0-12198 GCA_028646595.1 Phalanger gymnotis | reverse complement strand
AAAAAAAAAAGCAGGGGTAGCAATCCTAATCTCAGACAAAGCAAAAGCTAAGATAAATCCAATTAAAAGAGATAAAGAAGGAAACTATATCCTGCTAAAAGGCACCGTAGACAATTAAGTAATATCATTACTTAACATATATGTACCAAGTAGTGTAGCATCCACATGCTTAGAAGTTAAGGGAGTTACAGGAAGAAATAGAGAGCAAAACTATACTAGTGGATGACCTGAACGTCCTCCTCTCAGAACCTGATAAAAATAAAGAAGAAAGAAGTTAAGGAGGTTAATATAATTTTAGAAAACGTAGATATAATAGGCCTCTGCAGAAAACTGAATGGGGATAGAAAGGAATATACCTTTTTCTCAGTGGTATATGGCACATACACAAAAATGACCATGTACTAGGGCATAAAAACCACACAATCCAGTCCAGAAAAGCAAAAACATTTAATGCATCCTTTTCAGATAATGACGCAATAAAAATTATTTGCAATAAAGAACCATGGAAAGGTAGACTAAAATTTAATTGGAAACTAGATAATCTAATCCTGAAGAATGAGTGGGTCAAATAACAAATCTTTGAAACAATTAATAACTTCATTCAAGAGAATGACAATAATGAGACAACATAACAAAAAGTATGGGATGCAGCCAAAGTGGTTTTTAGTCTAACTTTTACATCTTTGAATGTTTGTGTGAATAAAATAGAGAAACAATAGATCAAGGAAATGGGCAACTGAAAAAGCTAGGTAAAGAACAAATTGGAAATCCCCAATTATTTACCGAATTAGAAATACTGAAAACCGAAGGAGAAATTAATAAAATTGAAATCCAGAGAACTGTTCAACTAATAATTAAAACTAAGAGCTGGTTTTATTAAAAACCAAATAAAATTGATCAACTTTGGACAATTTGATTTTAAAAAAAAGAAACAAAAAGCCAAATTACCAGTATCAAAAATGAAAAGGGTGAATTCACCTCCAATGAAGAGAAAGTTAAAACAATAATTGGGAATTTTTTGCCCAATTTATTTGATAATCCTGGGTAAATGGATGTATATTTACAACATATATTGCCCAGATAAACAGAAGAAGTAAAATACCTACACAACCATAGCTCAGAAAAAGATTTTGAACAAACCATCAATCATTTCCCTAGGAAAAAATCTTCAGGTCCAGATGGATTTACATGTGAATTCTGTCAAATATTTAAAGAACAATTAGTTCCATACTTTCTAGACTATTTGGGGAAATAGGCAAAAAATAGTCTTTCCATGACACAAATATGGTACTAATACTTATACAAGGAAGAGTGAAAGCAGAAAAAGAAAATTCCAGACAAGTTTCCCTAGTTAATATAGACACAAAAATTTTAAATAAATTTTAGCAAAAAGATTGCAGCAACTCATCAAGAGAATAATGTACCATGACCAGGTAGGATTTATTCCAGGAATGCAAAGCTGGTTCAATTATAGGAAAACTATCAGCATAATTCATCAAAGTTGCAGGATATAAAATAAACCCACATATCCTTGGCATTCCTATATATTACCAACAAAGCCCAACAGTAAGAGATAGAAAGATAAATTCTTTTTAAAGTTACTATAGATACTATAAAATATTTGGGAGTCTACCTGCCAATAGAAACCCAGGAATTATATGAACACAATTACAAAACACTTTTCACACAAATAAAGTCAGATCTAAATAACTGGAATAAACATCAGCTCCTTGTGGTAAGACTGAGGCAATATAATAAAAATGAAATTAAAATTAATTTACTTATTTTATGCCATACCCATCAAGATATCAAATTATTTCATAGATCTAGATAAAATAATAACAAAATTCATCTGGAAGATGAAAAGTTCCAGAATGTCAAGTGAATTAATGAAAAGAAATGCTAGGAATGGTGGCCTAGCCATACTAGATATTAAGCTGTATTACAAAGCAGCAATCATCAAATCTACTTGGATCAGTGCAATGAGTTAGGTACATAAGACACAGGTAGTCAATGACTATAGTAATCTACTCTTTGATAAACCTGAAGACTCTCGCTTCTGGGATAAGAACTCACTATTCCACAAAAGCTACTGAGAAAACTGGAAATTAGCATGACAGAAACAAGGTATAGACCAATGTCTTACACCATATACCAAAATAAAGTCAAAATAGGTTCACAATTTAGATATAAAGGCTGATACTCTAAGCAATTTGGGGGAGGAAGGAATAGTTTACCTGTCACATTTATGGAGAAAAGAACAATTCATGACCAAACAAAAGATAGAGAGTGCTATAAAATGCAAAATGGATAACTCTGATTATGTTAAATTGAATTTTTTTTTTTACAAACAAAGCCAATGCAAGCAAGATTAGGAGAGAAACTGAAAATTGGGAAATAATTTCTACAACTAGTGTTTCTGATAAAAGCCTTGTCTCTAAAATATACAGGGAACTGATTCAAATTTATAGGGATACAAGTCATTATCCAATTGATAAGTAGTAAAAGGATATGAACAGACAGTTTTCAGAGGAAGAAATTAAAGATATCTACAATCATATGAAAAAATGCTCTAAATCACTATTGATTAGAGAAATGCAAATCAAAACAAATGTTAGGTACCAAATCTCTCCTGTCAGATTGGCTAACATGATAAAACAGTACCATTATAAATGCTGGAGAAGATGTGGGAAAATTAGAACACTACTGCATTGTCAGTGGAGTTGTGAACTGATCTAGCTATTCTATAAAGCAATTTGGAACTATGCCCAAAGGGCTATAAAAATGGGTGTACCCTTTGATCTGGCAGTACCACTTCTAGGGCTCTATCCCAAAGAGATCATAGAAGTGGGAAAAAGACCCGTATGTACAAGAATATTCATAGCAGCTCTTTTTGTGGTAGCAAAGAATTGGAAACCAAGGGTTATGCCCATCAATTGGGGAATAGCTAAATAATTTGTTATATATTAATATCATAGAATACTATTGTGTTATAAGAAATGAGCACATAGACTTCATAATAACTTGGAAAGACTTATATGAACTGATGCTGAGTGAGGGGAGCAGAACCAGCAGAACATTATACATGATTTCTGACACACAGTATTTGTGAAGACTGGCTTTGATAGACTTGTCTCTTCTCAGCAATACAAGGTTCTAAAACAGCTCCAAAACACACATGATGGAAAAAAAAATCTATGCAATAACAGAGAAAGAATGACAGAATCTGAATGCAGAATGAAGCAGACTATTTGCTCTCTCTCTCTCTCTCTCTCTCTCTTTCTCTTTCTCTGTTTTTATTTCTTCTTTCTCATGGTTCATTCCATTGGTTATAATTCTTCTTTATAACTTGATTGTTGTGAAAACAAGTTTAATGTGAAGGTATATGTGGAACCTCTAGCAGATTACATGCTGTCTCAGGAGGGGGAGAAGAGGAAGAGAGAGAAAATTTAGAACTCAAAAATTTGTTGAATTGCATGCTGTAAAGTAAAAACCAAAAAAAAAGGTAAAAAAAGAAAAAAAATACGAATTAGCCTCAGGTCTCGGAAAAATCAAAAAGCATTTTGAAAATCAAGTAAGAGAGGTAGAGGAAAAGTTTGGAAGAGAAATGAGAGAGATACAAGAAAATCATGAAAATTTAGTCAGTAGCTTGGTAAAGGAGACACAAAAAATAAGAAAATAATACCTTAAAAAATACACTAGGCCAAATGGTAAAATAGGTTCAAAATCCAATGTGGAAAAAAATACCTTAAAAAATAGAATTGGCCAAATGGAAAAGAAGATAAAGATGCTCACTTAAGAAAATAATTGCTTGGAAATTAGAAGGGCGCACACGGAAGCAAATGCCTCTCTGAGAAATCAAGGAATTATAAAATAAAAACAAAAAATAAATTAGAAGACAATGTGAAATATATCATTGGAGATCAATGGAGCTAGGAAATAGATCCAGGAGAAATAATTTAAAATTATTGAAATACGTGAATTCATGATAAAAAAAAGAGCCTAGAAATCATCATTCAAAGAAATAACCATGCAAAACTGCCCTGATATTATAGAACCAGAGGCTAAAATAGAAATTGAAAGAATCTACTGATCACCTCTTGAAGAGATCCCAAAATGAAAACAGCCAAGTATATTCTATCCAAATTCCAGAGTTCTCAGGTGAAAGAGAAAGCATTGCAAGAAACTAAAAAGAAATAATTCAAGTATGGTGGAGCCACAGTCAGTTTAACCCAAGATATAGCAGCTTCTGCATTAAAGGATTGTTAAACTTGTGATATGATATTTTGTTGGGCAAAGGAGCTAGGATTCCAGCAAATTGAGTATAAACCTTCAGGAGGGAAATAGACATTCAGTGAGTTAGAGGACTTTCAAACATTCTTGATGAAAAGACCAGGGTTGAATACAAAATTTGACTTTCTATTACAAAACTCAGGACAAGAATAAAAAGGTTAACAAGAAAGGAAAATCAAGAAAGACTTAATAAGTTTAAACTTTTTAATTTCCTATATGTGGAGATGATATTTGCAACTCGTAAAACCTTTCTCATTATTAAGGTAGTTAGAAGGAATATATATAGACAGAGTACAGGTCTGAATTGAATAGGAAGAGATGATATATAAAAATAAAATTAAGGTGTGAGAAGAATGTACTGGGAGAAAGAGATAAGGTGAGCTGTTATGGGGTAAATTATCTCACAAAAAGGTGGCAAGAAAAAATCTTCTACGGTAGAGTAGAAAGAGGCAAAGTCAAGAGGAGTGAGTGAATCTTATTCTCATCAGAATTGTCTTAAAGGGGTATTTACATACACACTCAATTGGGAATAGAAATCTATCTCACCCTGCAAGATAGTAAGAAGGGTATGGGATAAGATAGAGGAGATAATAGAAGGGAGGGCAGATTGGGGGGATGTAATCAGAAACAAAACACTCTTGAGGAGGGACAGGATGAAAGGAAAGAGAAAATACAGTAAGAAAGGTAGGAGGAATAGGATGGAGGGGAATACAATTAGAAATGGTAACTGTGAAAAAAAATTGAAGCAAGTTTCTGTCATAAAGGCCTCATTTCTCAAACGTATAGAGAACTGAATCAAATTTATTTTTAAAAAGGGAGCCATTTCCCAATGGGTAAATTATCAAAAGATATGACCAGTTCTCAGATGCAATAATCAAGGCTATCTATAGCCAAATTTAAAAAAATACTTTCACTATTGATTGGGGAAATACTAATTAATACAATTCTGAGGTGCTACCACCTACCTATTAAATTGGTTAGTAGGAGGGAAAAGGTAAATGAAAAATGTTGGAGGAGATGTTGGAGGGAAAAATGAGACTTTAATGCACTGTTGGGTGAGTTGTTCACTGATTCAACAATTCTGTAGAACAATTTGAGACTATGCCCAAATGGTTACAAAGCCATGCATACCCTTTGACCTAGCAATCAGTTCTGAATATGAAAAGAAACAAAAAAAGGAAATGGGCCTCTATGTACAAAAATATTTATATAGCAACTGATTTCTGGGGGCAAAGAATTAGAAATTTAGGGGATACCCATCAATTGTGGCAAGGCCTAATAAGCTCTGGTTATGTAATTATGATGAAATACTATCATACTATAAGAAATGATGAGCAGGATGCTCTCAGAAAAACCTGGAAAGACTTCCATGGGCTGATGCAAATTGAAATGCACTATAACAAAGTAACAGCAATATTGTAAGATGATCAGCTGGGAATGACTTAGCTATTCTCAGCAATAAAATGATCCAGAAGAGAGTAGAGCCAAGATGGCAGCTAGAAAGCAGGTACTTGCTTAAGCTCTCCCTCAAATCTCTCCAAACACCTGTAAAAAAATGACTGGGAACAAATTCTATAGCTGCAGAACCTATGAAATAGCAGAGGGAAGCAGGCTTCCAGCCCAGGACTGCCTGGATGGCCACTGGGAAGTATCTACAGCATGATTCTGGGAGTGGAGTGCAGCCCAGCATGGGCTGAGCCAGGACCAACCAAAGAAGTCAGTCAGAGCAAGCTTTAAGGCCATGCATCACTGAGCCATAACAGTTACCAGACTTCTCAACCCACAAACACCAAAGACCACAGAGCAGTTTAGTGGAAAAACTGCTGGATCAGGGTGAGAGCTGTCTGCCTGTAACCCTGGGGGCAGCAGTGGTGTTGGCAGCAGTGGCAGTGGCAGCTGGTGTGTCGGCAGCAGAAGGAAGCTCCAGAGCTACTAATATCAACTGTTGCCAGAGTCCCTAGCCCACATGGTGGGAGGAGACAAGTGACATATCAGAGCAGGAGTGCAAGGAGTGCTTTGCTGGCTCAGAGTCAGGTCTCTCTTGTTTTGCCCTGCTTGGATCTGGGTTTCAGTCCTGGTTGACAGTTCTTGGGGGAGGAGGAGCACTGGTGTGGCAGAGTTCAAGTTCACTGTGGAGCAGAAGTAGCTCTGAGAACAGCAGCCCAGGCCCTAAAGCTTGGGACAATGTACTCTCTACAAGAAGTAATACTCTAACAAAAAGCTCAAGGGTCAAATAGTTGGCTGGGAACATGACCAGGCAGCACAAAAAAACTCAGAATCAGACTCAGACTGAGACTATAGAATCTTTTTTGGTGACAAAGAAGACCAAAACATATAGCCAAAAGAAGTTAACAAAGGCATAGAGCCTACATCAAAAGCCTCCAAGGAAAATATGAATTGTTCTCAGGCCATGGAAGAGCTAAAAAGGATTTGGAAAAGTAAATAAGAGAAATAGAGGAAAAATTGAGAAGAGAAATGAGAGTGATAGAAGAAAATCATGAAAAGCAAGTCAATGACTTGCTAAAGTAGACCCACAAAATACTGAAGAAAATAACATCTTAAAAAATAGACTAACCCAAATGGCAAAAGAGCTCCAAAAAGCCAATGAGGAGAAAAATGCCTTGAAAGGCAAAATAAGCCAAATGAAAAAAGGGGTCCAAAGACCACTGAAGGAAATACCAAATTAAAAATTACATTGGAACAAGTGGAAGCCAGTGACTTTATGAAAAATCAAGATAATATAAAATAGAACCAAAGGAATGAAAAAAATGGAAGACAATGTAAAATATCTCATTGGAACAACCACGGAACTGGAGAATAGATCCAGGAGAGATAATTTAAAATTATTGGACTACTTGAAAGCCATGATCAAAAAAGAGCTTAGACATCATCTTTCAAGAAGCTATCAAGGAAAACTGCCCTGATATTTTGGAGCCAGAGGGTAAAATAGAAATTGAAAGAATCCACCAATTGCCTCTTGAAAAAGATCACAAAAAGAAAACTCTTTGGAATGTTGTCACCAAATTCCCAAGTTCCCAGATCAAGGAGAAAATGCTACAAGCTGCCAGAAAGAAAAAAAAAATTTGAGTGGATTCTCAAAAAATAGTTGTTTTTTGCATACAAGTAGGAAATACAATATACAGTCAATAAGGTATAGAAATCTATATTTCCCTACAAGAAAGTAAGGGAAAGGGATGATGGTAGTGGGGTGACAGAATGGAAGGCTGACTGGGGAACAGGGCAATCAGAATATATGCCATCTTGGAGTGGGGGGCGAGGGTAGAAATGGGAAAAAAATTAACTCAAAATTTTGTGGAAATCAATGTTGAAAACTAAAAATACTAAATAATAAAATATGAAGAATCGGTAAAAAAAAATAAACATACCAAAATGATCCAAGATGACTGTGAAGGACTTATGATGAAAAATGCTATCCAAGCCCAGAGAAAGTACTGGTGGTGTCTGAAGACAGAAGAAAGGATACTTTTTAAAAATCTTTATTTTTCCTGAGCTTTTTTGTCCATGTTTTCTTTAACAAGATGAATATTATTGATACTTTTTGCATGCCTGCACATATATAACTGGTATCAAATAACCTGCCCTCTCAATGGGAGTGGTAAGGTAGAGATTGAGCAAGGGAGAGAATTTGAAACCTAGAGTTTTAAAAACAAATGTTAAAATCAGTTTCTACATGTAACTGGGAAAAATAAAAATAAAATACTAAATATATAAAATAAAATTTTATTCTATAAATATGTACAATGCTATGTCACAATCCATTCTGATAAGCTATCCTGTCACGTTGATCTAATATCAAAGGTTTAGAAGGGGGTAGTATCCCAAAAGATGTCCCAAGATGTCTATCTGTAATGATTGTTATAGTAGAAAGTTTCCTTACTTCTATAGTAACAGCAGAATAATGTAAGAGGCAGGTTATGGAGAGATGGTCAATGGAGAATGTTCGAATTGAAACTTTAATCACAGAAAATCTTTCTCTTCCTGGGACAGCACTTGTTAGGAAATTTCTATGATTATTATTTTCCCCAAAGCATCCTACTCTTCTCCATAGCAACTATCTATAATTACCATACCTACTAATGTCATTTGGCCTTATTTGCTTCTTACCAAAGTAACAGATACAAATAGTTACTTACAGCTTGCTTTACTGGGCAGTCACATTAAAAAATCAGGAGCAATGAAAAATTTTAAATGATTGAAAAAAAATCATAGCTTAAGACAGTCACTTACACAAATAGTGTGTTGAGCAATGTGTCATAGCAACACAGGTATAAAGGAAAATCTTTCAACTTCCTAGATCTGGACAAAGTCAAGTGGTCATTTCATTTGACTTTTTATTCTAAGTACATTGGCTGCTAGCATCTGATCTACATACATTTTCTTTTCTTATGAGCTATGGTTGTTGACAAAGAACAAGATTGACAGCATGGAATATTGAGAAATCTCCCTTTATTAAAATTCATCTGTCACTTTCCGTCTATCAGTCTGATCATATTAGACTGTCAGACTCCCAAAGAGATGAGTAATTTCATTAGTTCTTATGAAATGCACTTATCCAGGACACTGGAACATCTGCATATAATCATGAAAGCAAGCCCTTTCTCCTTACATCTGTAACTATGCATAATGCTTCATGTGTTGTTTCTAGGTCAATGTTTAACCATGATGGCTTTCATGTTTAAAGGTATCTTTCACATTTCTGCCATTTAAAAAAAATTAGTGCTATTAAAAAAGAAAATAAAGAGATTAAGCCACAGGTTGATTGTGTTCAAGACAGAATAGCACAGTTCCCTGGGTTTTTGATCCATGAATATACCTAGATAAATCCTAGTACTATTTGAAAGCAATGTAATCAAAACAACATTTATGAGACATTGGAAGCTCTGTTGAGGGACTGTTCACAGATAGATGGATCTCATTCATAAGGGTGAGTTTTATAATAATTTGTGTAAAGTTGTTTTCTGAAGTATGCAGATTCACCTCATCCACCATTAGCTCTTCTGTCTTTCCCAAGTGTTCACTATATTTTAAAATGATCTAATGAAAAATAAGCAGGGATAAGAGGTCATCTCTAAAGCCATCAGTTGTCATTCTTCACTGTAATAATGTAAAATAACAATCCAACTAGATTATAATCTCTGTGGGTCAAGGAATATGCGATATTTCTTTGCAAAGGCTGGTGAAGAGTATAATCACCTAATAAATATCTATTGATTATTGACTGCTTAGTAAATGCTTTGCTTAATGCCGGTGTTGACGTTTTGTTCCATTTTCCTCTTTTGTGTATGGGTTACTGGAGGGAAAGGTATATGTAATATGTCTCATAATACATTTAAAAGTATGTCTCAATTTTTTTTCTTGCTGAGGATTAGGTTATGAGAGAGATATTTGAAATCTGTTAAGTATGACTCCCAGAACTACAAATCAAGTCTCTATAACTTTAAAGTTAAGGAGGTGGAACTGAAACAGATAATAGGATATGAAAAGGCACATAATGTCGTTAAACCCAGGTTACTTCCATGATCCTAATAACAAAGGAAATGTTTACACAGAAACCTAGAAGCATGGCTTTTCAAACCTTAAGCCACCTCTCTCTCTCTCTCTCTCTCTCTTTCACTCTCTCTCCCACCGTGTGTATGTCTGTGTGTGTGTGCATGCATATGTATACATATGTATGTATGTTCCAGGGAGAATAGTAATTCCTTCATTTGTAAGCACCAATTTTGGAGAATAAAAGGGTATAACTTAAAGAAACATATCATCTTTAAGAAAAGAGAAGAAATAAGCATGCTGAATGGTAGCAGAGGATGTGAAGTCCAGGGAAAGAAATCTTAAGAAGTCCAGTGAAGGGAGAATCATTCTCACCTAGGTATTCAATAATAAAAATCAGGTTATCACACCAGGTCAAAGTCAGTTTTTAAATTATGTGGAGATGGGAATGAGGATAATAGTTGATGAAAATATGAAGCTTATGGTATACTACTTATAGTGATAAGTATTTGAGAAGTCAAAGCCTGCTTTCATAAAACAGAACCTAGATGAACTTGAAACATGAATATACTACAACATTGCCTTTATGTAGCTAGAAATTCCTAATATAAGAATTAGGATTTAATTGTATCTTGAATCTATTTATAGAAAGTGGGATATCGGTTTTGCTGGTTGGATAAGTCAGGAAATTGTTGATTTTTATTCCAAAATTAACATAGATCACCTCACTGCTGAAAAAAATACAACCAACTAGATATCGTAAGCATGGAAGCTTTTCACCATTATTCACAAAATTTGGAATGTTCTGTGAAGTGAAGGGAGCTAGAAACACTGTAGATTATTGTGGCTATTGTTGTTTCTCAAAGAGGATGGATGACCTCATAGGTGATGCTTTGACTTGCTCATGAATTGGATTTAAATGAGGCAGAGTTGCATGAATTCATTAGCCTCTCTCTCTCTCTCTCTCTGAATTATCAAAATTCAGGGGCAGGACAAAAGTCAAGGTGACTGGCAATGACTCAGAATGCAGTGGATTACTTTGGTGTTTTTGATGTCTTATCAAGCTCCAAGCATTCTACAGCGCCTACTCCAGCCACCTTCGAGGCTGTTGAAACTAATTGTTCTCATTTGCATATTCCTCTGGGGAAAGTTCTCACATGCTTGTGGTAGCTGTCCCCACCACTCACCAACAGGTTTGAATCTACTCAGTTACCCTCAACCTGTTTAGCCCTTCTCCCAAGAAGATTTACTGGCATGTGATCACTTTGCATGCTAAAACTTGTTGGAGTCACAGGTGAGAATTTGCTTTATCAGGTGAACACCAAAGATGGACAAGCAGCCCTGAAAAGGGCTTTGCAAGCCCTCACATGATAGGTGCTAATCCTCCTTAACACCCAGTATACCCCAAGATCATCATGGATAAGATTATAAAAGTGGAGGTGCATTGGCTTCTGGTAGTAAATGAAAAAAATGGTGTTGTGAGTGTAATTTCACCATTATATATTCTACATGGTATGGTATTCCCACCATTAGGTGCCAAACAAAAGGAAAGTAAAGAAGAATAACTGCTGTGAATGTAGAGCCAATGTAGGAGAATTTGTACAAAATTTCTGTGCCATTTTTTTTTGCTTATGAACACTAACTGCAATAGAAAATAATAAATTGTTATGAGAATAGATGTTGGAATACAGTGATGGGTGATGAGTTTTGCAAAGGCTAACTTATTTTTAGCTCTGCCAAATGAGATTCTTTGGGAAGGGATATAACATAGTTGACTTCTAACTCAGGCACTGAGCCCACTGACTCTAAGGACATAATTTAATTGAGCATATTGACTCTGACAAGATGGAAGAAAACAAAGACCTAGTCTGAGTTCACTGTGAGCATGCTTGGAAAACAAAACTGATTGAAAAGAACTATGTTGGGGGGCAGAGCCAAGATGGCGACTGGAAAGCAGTAATTGGCATGAGCTCCCCACCAAGTCCCTCCAAAAACCTATAAAAAAATGGCTCTGAACCAATTCTAGAACTGCAGAGCCCACAAAGTGGCAGAGGGAAGCAGGGCTCCAGCCCAGTCTCGGGGTAAGGTCTGTCCCGCACGGAACTCCTAGCTCCCAGCTGAGGGGAGCGGAGCTGAGCCAAGCAGAGCCCAGCACGCGAGGCGCAGCAGACCGTGGACTGACGAGACCAGGAGTGGAGCGGAGAGTGCCCTAGCATGCTGAATTACTGAGCTGTGGCATGTACCAGACCTCACAACCCACAAACAGCAAAGACAACACAGAAGGTTAGTGGGAAAAGCTGCGGGACGAGACGGAGTTTGCGGTTCGGCTTCCACTCCCGAGGCAACGGAGGCGGGGCAGCTTTAGAAATTCAGCTGCAGTTGCTTCTGGCCCCAGGC
>JAQQSZ010011647.1:0-12199 GCA_028646595.1 Phalanger gymnotis | reverse complement strand
AATTGATGTTTAGAGCTTGACCGCTGGATTGCATACAATAACTGTGAGAATCAACACAGGATAATTTTGCAGGTACAAGATAGTCCTGTTTTGACATGGGAAATCCTACAGAGATCAGCTTCTTCTTGTAACAGGGTGAGCTATTTTGCATTGTTGGACTCACTCATGAGTTATTGCTAGGCATAGTGTCCTTGGGGAGAAAACTGTCAGGGATAGTGTTTTGAGGCTAGGGAGAAATGTGATCTTGGAAGTGGGATCCAAGCATAAGTACCCATATCTTCCTTCTTAGATTCCCGTAGCATTTGCCTGGACCCTTTCACACTTAACACAGTCACCCTTGTCTCTGTTACTTGCATATGTATATTTCTTTTCCCCTCCATTAGAGTGCAAGCTTGTGAAAAGCAACAACTGTCCCATATCATAATTATTTCCTTCCACTTCATCCAGTGCACTTTACATAGTAGGTTCATAATAGATGATAAAGCGCTTTTGAAAAATCTGATATATCTAGAGAATGAGTCATTTTGGATGGGCAGATTTTTCCAGATAGCCAGAGGTAAACATTTTAAGTTTAGAACTTTGAATTTTGCTCCTTTTGGATGAAAATCTTTCCCTTACTTCTTAAATAGAGTACGCTGAATATATTCTAACTTTTTATTCAGGGTGATCATCATGAAATCCAATTACAACTCTATAAATCAGCTACAAATATAGCACAAGCTCCACCGTATCATGTTTTCTACAGTTTAGGGGCTATATGAATTTCATGTGATTGCTACCAGTGTTTCTGTAGATTCAGATTCTGGATGTAGATTTTTGGGAGACAAGGTGGAAGGGCTTGGCTTGTCACTATACTTTTGGGTGAAGAGAGTATACCCATGACTACAGTAGAGTACTGGCTGATGTGCCTTTTGTGTGATTACCTAATTTGTTCATTTAGGGTCTGTTATGTTATAGATGACTTTTTTATGTCTCTTTACTTTTAGTATTTTTATTCAATTCAATTTATTTCAATTCAGTTCAACATTTATTGATCCTTTCCAAGAGGTCTTTTACTAGTTGATTTTAAGCACTGCAGCTGCCTCTACCCCTTCCCCCTCTAGACAAACTCTCTTCCCTCTTCTTTTCTTTCGTTCTTTTTTTCTGTTGTTTCCTTCATACTTGCTGGGTTTTTTCCCACATGAAAAGAAAGGCTGGCCTTCTTCAGGCAACTTGAGTTAATCAAAGTATTCCTTTCCTTCCTTCTGCTTGGGCAGGGAAGGAGGTCTCAGTTGGGTGCAAGTTTTTGGTCCTCAGCTCTTCTCAGTTTTGTTTCTTTGTTGCTGGGTGCTCAGGGGCTATTTCTTTCTCACCAAAAATTTTCCTCCCTTTCCTTCTCCCAGCAGCTTTTGGATCCAGCATCATTCTGGCAGCCTGAGGTCTCCAGAGTAGAAGTTTTATAATATTATTATACAGCTCAAGGATGAATTTCTGCTTCAGGTCTGTGGTTATTAAAGATTTACTTGACTAGCTAGGCTTTTATGAGAAGCAATCAGAGGGTCAGTATTTAGAGAGCGGCCAAACACCTAGGTCTATGTGCCACAGAAGGAAAAAAATCCCAGGATCATGTATGGACTCAGAGCTGGAAGGGACCATAGAGGTCATCTCTTCTAAGTGAGGTATTGGGTAAAAGAATTAGATTTGGAATCAGAAGGGGGGAGGGAACAAGCATTTATTAAGCCCCTACTATTTATGGAATACTTTACAAGTCAGATAATCTTAATTTGAATCACAGTCTGTGTACTTGCTACCTGTGTGAACTTGAGCAAGTTATTTAACCCGTAAGGCCCTCAGGCACCCTATCTATAAAATGACAGGTTGGATTGAAAGCCACAGATATTCCTTCCAGCTTGAAATCTACAATACTATTAATTCCGTATATTGAGGTACAGAACGGTTAAGTGATTTGCCCAACATTACAGAGCTAACTAAAACTAACCAGGACTTGAACTCATATCCTCTGACCACAAATCTAACACTGGTTCCACTATACCATGCTTTCTGCAGTTTAGGGGCTATTTGAGTTTCATGTGGTCACTTAGGCAGTGCTTCTTAAACCACGACCCCATACAGGGTTGCAAAAACTTTGGTGACAATAAAAAATTTGTGAGTATGCAGTGACCAAAAATTAAGTCAAAATCAAACTCATAATGAATCCGAGGTGTTTCGGGCAGCACTTGCCCATGTTGCTAACGTTCACAGCAGCCTTAGTTCTGAACACAAAGCATGCACAGTGCATACCTTCAGGCCACACAATGCCAACATCAGCTACCAAAATGGGAAAAGTGAAGTGGGTAAATGAGTCTCTCATTGAAAAAGAAATTATCAGAAGTTTGGGGCTTCCTGAGCCTTTATCAATCAATCAACATTTATTAAATATTCTATTAAGTATCAATTACTTGTCAGGCCTTGTGCTAAGTGCTGGGGATACAAAAGGAGGCAAAAGCCAGTCTCTCCCCTCAAAGAGATTACAGTCTAATGGGGGGAGACAATATACAAGCAAATATATACCAAGCAAGCTAAGTAGCATAAACAGATAATAATTTACAGAGGGAAGGCACAGAATTGAGAGGTTGGGGAAGGTTTCCAGCAAAAGAAGGGATTTTGGGGGGTACCTAAAACAAACTAAGGAGCTTAGTAGGCTGAATGGAGGAGGGTGAATACTCCAGCTGAGAGATGGAGAGAGCCAGGGGGTTTCTGTCATTGGATCAAAGAATATGTCAGGGAGTAAGGTGTAAGAAGACTGGAAAGATAGGAGGGGGAATTTGTTATGTAGGGCTTTGAATATCAAACAGTGCATTTTGTATTTGATCTTAGAGGCAATAGAGAGCCATTGGAGTTTATTGAGTAGGGTTGGGGTGGGCCAACATAATCAGTAAGAAAATCACCTTAGTGACTGAGTGGAGGGTGGATTGGAGTAGGGAGAGACTTGAGGCAGGCTATTACAATAATGTAGGCATTAGGTAATGAGGGCCTGTGCTAAAGTGGTTTCAGCGTCAGAGAAGAGAAGAGGTTTTTCAAAGGCGAAATTGGCCAGTCTTGGCAATAGATGTGGGGTAGGGTTGAGAGTTAGTGAGAAGTCTAGGATGACTCCAAGCCTGAGTAACTGGGAGGATGGTGTTGCCCTCCACAGTAATAGGGAAGATGATGGGGTGGAGGGAGAGATTGGGGGAAAGATAATGAGTTTAATTTTGGATGTGTTGATTTTAAGATGACTACTGGGCATCCAGTTCAAGGTGTCTGAAAGGCAGGTGGAGATGTAAGATTGGAGGTCAGCAGACTTTGGGGCAGGATGGGTAGATATGAGACTCATCAGCATAGAGATGGTAATTAAATCCATGGAAGCTGATGAAATAACCAAGTGGGAAAAGAGAAGAGAACCAGGACAGAATTCTGAGGGACACTTACAGTTAAAAGCTGTGATCTGGAAGAGGATCCAGCAAAGGAGACAGAGAAGAAAGTCAGGGAAGTGAAAACCAAGAGAGAGGGGTGTCTTGAAAACCTAGAGAAGAGAGCATTAAGGGCTGCAGAGAATTCAAGAAAAATGAAGATGGAAAAAAGGCCATTGGACTTGGCCACTAAGAGATCATCGAAAGAGAGCCTTTTGGGGAGAATAAGGTCAAAGCCTGATTGTAAGGTATTTAAGAAAAGAGTAGAAGAGGAAGTGGAGCACCTATTGTGGATGGCCTTTTCAAGAGTTTAACTGCAAAAGAGAGAAGAGATATACAATGATAGCAGAGATGGAAAGATCAAGGGAGGATTTATTCAGGTTGGGAGAGATATTGACATATTTGTAGGGAGAAGGGAATGAACTAATACACAGGGAGAGATTGAAAATAAATGAAAGAGTAGGGATTCTGGAGGAGGCAATCTGTTGCATGAGACAAGATGGAATGGTATTACTTGAACAAGTAGAGACATTGGCTTTGGAAAGGAGCAAGGTTACTTTATCATGTCTTGGGTCAATAAAATGGAATACTCTTGATCATTTAAAAAAGAAAGCTCTTTAAAGAAGCCTAAATGTAATGTTAAAATGGTTCCAACCCTTTCCAAAGGTGAAGAAAGCGAGTCCCTAATGTCAATTTGAGTTTGATAGGTTCTTTTGAGTCATCTGATTTGGTAATTTCCCCATTCATGTTACGCATCTGGTTCACCTTGGGAATGTATCTGTAATTAGATTCTAGTTTTTATTAAATAAGTTGGCAGGAAAATAACATTTTAATGGTCAAGATTTTCTGATGAAAGATATTAAAATTCTTAGTTTTGAATGAACTGTTTTCCAAGAGGCAGCTTGGTATAATGGTTAGAACACAGAACTTAGAGATGGGAAGATCAAATTAACCTTTCTAAGGCCCAGTTTCCAATTCTGTAAAGTGATTGTAATAATACCTAATGCATTAACGTTACAGCATTTTTGGGAGAATCACATGATATAATGTTGTAAAACACTTCAAAAAGTATAAATGTCCATTATTGGTAAGGTCCTTCCTAAAGCTAAATCTATAAGCCTCTCATCCTATTATTTCTAACCACTAATAATACTATTTCTGAAATGCTTTAATGTTTACAAAATATCTTGCCCACAACAATCCTGTGAAATAGGCTGTTGAAGTAATTTAAAGATGAAGAAACAGGTTTAGAAAGTTCAAATAATTTGTGATGGGCATGCAGCTAGTATTTGATGGAACTAGGATTGAAACAAAGATCCCTTTTCTACTGTATCACCTGGGATTAGCCTCCAGGCTATCTCTTGTCCAGCTCAGTTGAATACTCAATCTACTGCTCTGCTCTCTACCTGCTTGGCTGCTGTTCATTTCCATTTCAGCTATAAAACCTTAGTCTTAAGTGTTTATTTGGTTGACATGCCTTATTGGTAAAGAACAAAGGTATGTGATTAACTCAGTGATTAAAAATAAAACAAACTAGGATTATTTATGCACTAAATATAGAACTTTAGAACTAGAACAGACCATTTGGTATAGGGGTTTTAAAAAATTTTTTGTGTCTTGAACACCTTTGGCAGTCTAATGAAATCCATAGACACTTTCTCAGAATAATGTTTGTAATGTGTAAAATAAAATCCATAGGATTACAAAGGAAATCAATTATATTGAAATACAGTTACCAACATGTAAAACAAAAAAAGCTCATGGGTACAAGTTAAGAACCCTCAATCTAGACAGTGGTGTCAAACTCAAGTAGAAATATGTCCCTGAAGGCTGAATATTGAATTAGAAAACCACAAATTAACATTATGTTGCATTTTATTTTTATTTATTGGCCAGACTTGGGAGTTTTATAGTAGATAATTCTGTCTAGTACAAGATTCCCCCCCCCCATTTTATAGATGAAGAATCTGACAAGTTAACAGACAAGATGGCTTGCCCACCATCAGTTTGGTAATTGGTTCTAGACTGAGAACAAGGATTCAATGGACTGTCAGTTCATTTTGTCTTTCAACTTTACTAAATTCGGTCCAAGTTGAGGCTTATTTGTAAACAAGTCAGACAATATTTATAACTCATATTTAATGCTGTGGAAAGTCAAATTCAGGAAGTATGACTTGTGTGGTTACTAGACAGGCTACAGTGCCTAGATTCAAAGGTTAGCTTGGTTCAATGGTATGCTTCAATTAGCCCAAGGCAAATAATGGAAAATGTAGGCAGAACTGAAATGCCACATTTCAAATGCTGATAGAGACTAAGAATACAAAGTAATTAGCCTCATGTTTTAGGGACATTTCATGCTTCAGTCGTTACAATGGGGAGATTCTGACCATATCACCCCAAAGGATTTCCGGTATTCTGTGTTCATCACTTACACATAATATTGTGTAGAAAAAAAACATTTTCATGCTTTGACAGGTGGGAATTCTGTTTATCCTTGTCATAAAGGGAAATCTGATAAGGTTTCCCTAGAGATAATGTGGAGTAGTGGAGAGTGTTGGACTTGGAGCCAGGAAGACTAGGGTTCAAATCCTACCTCAGACACTTACTTGTTGTAGAACCCGGGGCAAGTTATTCATCCTCTCAGAGCCTGTATTTCCTCATCTGTACAATAGGTATGTTACTGTCTACACCACTGGTTTGTCCTGAGGTTAAATGAGATCATATGTGTAAAGCACTTTCAAATGTTAATTTGCTATTTGTGTCAGATGTTATTCTCAGGAGATTTGTGTTTTAGTTAGAGAATTTACTTAATATTCAACAGTGTAAGTTAGAAAGAAATGTGCTGCAAAGACTGTTTCTCAAGGAACATCAATCCTCCCCAAGTATCAGGGTCTAAATACCTATATAAAGTGAACTTCCAGCGTGTAACAAGCCACTGCTGCTCATTCCTATCATTTCTAAATGTGAAGTTTAGGTAACCCTCAAATGTCCAGGCCAGTTCTGGGTTGTCCCGACAAGGACTGTTTTGTAAATTATAAATTTCTGGATGATATCAGGCTAGTAACAGCCATATTAAGGATTTAAAGGTAAGAAAAATTAAGGATAGCTATACCATGGAGATGATATCTACTTCATAGAATTGTTATGGAGAAAATCATTTTGTAAACTTAGAACCCCTAAGTAGAAAAAATGAGTTATCATTATCATTTATTTTCATTATTATTTTTATGAATAATAATATGTGCTAAAGAGGGTGGCCAAAGATGTGATGTGTTCTGGAGGACAGTTTGTTAATAATATATTGGAGGCTCCAAAAGACATGATGGAAGAGCAGGTAAAATAGGTAAGGTAATGTAGGTTTGGGGTAGATGGGGATGAGGGAGCAGGGAATGGTGGCAGCAAGGTAAGTGAGATTTTGCCTAGGCAGTCCTCCAACTCATAATTACAGGGATTTGGAAAAGAGGAGCTTTCTTGCTTTGGGGCAATGGATTTTTATTATACTTCCCTTCCTCTTATGAACAATAGTAATTGGTAATCTAGCTAGGTAACAGCCAGGACATTGATTATGTTCTTCCTCAGGGTGGCCAGATTGCAGAACTCATCAGTTGGGATACAGATGGAGATTCTAGGTAAGAGCAAAGATTTACAAGTCTGCTCTCACAAAGAGATCAAAGAAAAAAGAAAAGGACCTGTATGCGCAAAAATACTTATAGCAGCTCTTTATTGGTAACCCCAAATTGGAAACTAAGGAGCTACCCTTCTATGGAGAAAGGGCTAAACACTTGTGGTATATGATTTTAATGGAATATTATGGTGCCACAAGAAATTATGAAGTAGGTAATTCCAAGGGAAACTGGGAATATGTCTATGAAGTTTTGTAGAGTGAAATGTGCAGAACTAGAACACTTTATGCAATGACAACATTGTAGAGAAAAGTGAATGAAACATTTTAGAACTCTGGTCAAGCCAGTGAAAAACCACCAGTACTGAGAATGGAACACACCAGCCATCTCTTCCAGAGAGGTGATGAATTTAAAATCAGAATTAAATACGTTTTTGGACATTGCCAATATGGAGATTTGTGTTGATAAATTTTGCATGTATTTATTTTATGAAGGTTTTAGTGAGCTTCCATTTTATTTTATTGTTAAATCAGGGGGGTATTGAAAGGGAAAGAATAAATGTTTTACATAAATGAAGTTACATACACATATATGTATATGTGTAATGTGTTTGTGTGTGTGTTTAAATAAAAAGTCGTAGTGGTGGAAAATCTTAGGACATGTTTAGAGTCCTTTGAATAATTCTGTTTGGCTAGAATATATTGTATTTGAGGGAGACACTGGAAAGGTTGTTTTGGGACAAATTGTGTCAGTTAATAAACATTTATTAAGTGCTTACTCTGTGCCCAGTACTATGTTAAGTTCTGGGAATACAGAGACAGGCAAAGACAGTCCTTGCTCTCATGTCTGGTGGGAGAGACAATATGCAAACAACTATGTACAGAAAGGCAACATATATGTGTATGTGTATGTGTGTGTGTATGTCTCTTTCTCTGTGTATATATCTATATCTATAATAAATTGTAGACAGTCTCAAAGAGAAAGTACTAAGATTAAGAAGTACCAGGAATGATTTCCTGTAGTAGATGGGATTTTAGTTGGGACTTTAAGGAAATCAGGTAAGCCAGAAGATGAAGATGAGGAGGGAGAGTGGTCCAGGCATGTGGTTCAGCCAATGAAATTGCTTAGAGTAGGAAGAGGGAGTGTTTTGTTTTAGAAAGAGTAAGGAGACCGATGTCACTGGATTGCAGAGCCCATAGTGGTCAGTGAGGTGTAAGAAGACAACTGAAAAGGTAAGAGGAGGCCAGGTTGCAGAGGGCTTTGAATATTTCAAATTGTTTTTCAGAATGGCCAGACCAATTCACAGCTGTCAATAGGGCATTGATGTGCCTGTTTTCCCACAACATTTGTAATTTTCTTTTTTTGCATCAACTTTGCCAATCTGATGGAGTATGAAGTGGAACTTAAGAGTTTCTTTAATTTTCATTTCTCCTTTTGCTGCTGACTTGGAATATTCTTTTCATAAGATAGTTTTGAATTTTATCCCCTGAGAGCTGCCTATCTTTTGGCCGTTTATCAATTGGGGAATGGTTCCTGGTCTCATAAATTAGAATCAGTTCCTTATGTTTTATAAAGGAGACCCTTATTAAAAATAGCTTTCTACAAATAATTTTTTCCCATTTAACTATATCCCTTATAATTTTAGCAGCATTGGATTTTTTTTTTTTGCGAAAAGACTTTTTGATACTATTACATTTATTTGCTTAGGTAGGTAGGTTATGTAGCTAATATGTTCCAGTGTTTGACCTATTTTTTTAACCAGTTTCAAATTATTTCACTAATTACTGCTTTCTTATAGATCTCCAGGTCTGGAACTACTAGAATCCCTTCATTCCCGTTTTTTTCATTATTTCTCTTGAGATTAATAACTTTTTGTTTCTCCAGGTGAATTGTTATTTTTTTCTAATGCTATAATGTAACCCTTTGGCATTTGGTATTTTGATCACCATAAAACTAAATAAGTTATTTAATTTTATGGAGTATTGTCATTTTTATGATATTGACTTAGCTGACTCATAAGCAATTAGTATTTGTTCAATTACTTACATATGTATCTATTTTCTTGTCTAGTGGATAGGCTGGACTTATCAGCAAGAATTAGGTTCAAATCCTCCCTCCAACAGGAGTTATGAAGCCCTGAGCAGGTTGATGAATTTATCCTAGCCTCACTTTCTGTATCTGTAGAAATGGGGATAACAATAATACCAACCTCATAAGGTTATTGTGAACCTAAGATGGCTCATAAGGATCACTGCTTTCCTTTCTAGATGATCACAAAGCATTTCTTTAAATTTTGAATTTTGCCAGAATCAAAGTCAATCTCAGTGACTTCCGGTTTGGAGAATTGAACCTCTTCTCTCATCCATCCCCCCCACCCCCACCTCTACCTTTTGGAGAAAGCGGTGGAAAATTTACCCATTTCCAGTCCTGTAGCTTTTTCACTTACTCTTCATGATTCTTTTCAAAGATCACCAGCAGTGACTCAGCAATTTTATCTACAAGTTCTTGTGGTTTTCTAGGATGCAATTTATCCAGGCCTGGACACTTGAATCTGTTGAATTCCCCCATGGTTTTATTGCTACCTAGAATAAATCAATTTGATGAACTCTCCACTGAATAAAAATTAAATAGATAAATTCTGAAGATTTTCTGAAAACTATAAGAATGGTTTGTTGTTATTATTGTTGTTGAGTGTTATAATTTTAGCTTTTTTTTTCTGGAAAAGAGGAAAATGTAAACATTAATTTGGTGGCCTTAATTGTCACAGAGAATCATTTTTCTTATTTCTCCCCTCATTTCATAGAATATTAAATATGCTGGAGACATCTATTTGAGATGATCTAATCCAACATATTTTATAAAAGAAAAACATATAGGTCTTCACTAATTAAATGACTAGGTCACTTACAAACTGGGTCACTCAGCTTACAAGAACCCAAAACACTAGTGTCTCAGTCCAGTGGTTTTCTTTTACATACAGCTGTATTGTAGTTTTCAGTAAAATGGCAAATACATGCTTGGAAAGCATCCAAGGAAGTTGGCATGCATGTCATTTTATTTTTCTCTAAGCTTGAATAATTTGTTTGCTGTCATGTCTTTTTTCCTCAGTCAAATATTAATTTTTCTTATAATGAAACATGAGCCCATGATAATTTTTGGTGTACTCATTTGCGAGTGCTACAATATGAACTAAACTTTATTGAGGGTTGATAAGAAAAGTCACTATGTGCTTGCCACAAAACATGACCACTTTCTTTTGTGGACATATAGCAAGAGGTTGTTTGGATCAAGACTAATAGTATTCTTTTAAGCTCTGATAAAAATTCACTATGTATGGTAAAGCCCTTGTCTTAAAAGACTTACTCATAATGCTTTAGTGTCATAATCTAATTAAGCTACACTAGAGCCTTGGGAGAGAGGGAGTGAGAAAATCAGAGCAACATTATCCTCCCTCTTTTCCAGACCAAGATGCCCCAATAGGTGTATGACCACTAAATGAATTGGTTTCAGAGCTGAGATTTAATTCTAAATCTGTGGGGAATGAAGAGGTTAGAGGAAGCAACACGAACCACTGGATCATAAAATATTAGAGCTGAAAGGGACCTTAGAGATTAGAGGTTGTACAGGAGTCAGCTGCACCACTATGGACATTGGACTACGGAGGTCCAGTTTTCTCGTCTACAAAATGAGGATAATAATTCTTATATTACCTATGTCACTCAATTTTTTGAGTTTGAAATGATCTCATGCATTGGAAAATACTGTAAATTGTAAATATAATTATAATTAGTATTATTTTAGGTTGGCTTAATAATTATTATGATAATGGTGCTGATGATAGCAATGTCTTTGAAATTTGGTTGTCCTTGTATGTTGTGTGTACACAATGCACATGCAACATATGTATATACATATATTCACACATATGTAATATCTTAGTTACCTGGAATATTATGTTAACTGGAATTCAATGAATCCCTACCTATTCCAGATAGATTGTGGTGTGTTTTTGGTTATTTTGGCGAGTGAAGATTTCCCTAGTTGCAGATTTGATACTGGTTCCTGAGTAGCCTATATCACTGAGCTCCCGAACATTTCTATCTTTTGTTAGAGACCCATATACATGCATTTTTGAATTATTAATGTCAGTGGCCTAAACAAAGAACAAAATGGTCAGACTCATTCCTATTTCTACTTCATCTTTCTCCATTTTCCATCCCAATTGTCAGGTTTTACTTATTAGGATAAAAATCTCCATATTTGTGAAGCCAATATTTTTGAGAAATTGCCCAGATTTTCTCCCTGCCAGAAGTTACTCCTTCATTTTTGCTTGCTGTAGCAGGTCAATTTCTGTGACTGGCTGTACTTGGTTACTAGTGATGAGCTGATAAGAATCATGTATCCTGAGGGAGGGGAAAAGAGAGAAGTAGCCAAGAGCATCACTAGAAAATAGTCTTGTAAATATTTTATTAAACCATTTCTGGTGCAAGCCCATTTATGCCTCTTCAAATATTTAGAACAGTTCAATTATCTTTGGAAGTTCCGTAGAGTTTTCTGTGAGGTTCTGGCCACAGATAGATGGCATCAAATGACTGCGATACAGAAAATGGCTAACTTCTAAATGAGGCAGAGTTGTCTTGGAAGTTGTGTGCATAAGGAGTCTTGGCTAGGAGACAGCCTGTGGTTGCCAAGAAATCAAAGGTCGGAGAAGAGGTTTAGATATTTCAGTCCTGAGGGAAGTTTCCCATTGTCTGTTGCCTAAGGTAATTCTTTGAGAAATTCTGTGGCAGTGTTGTGTCTGGTTTTGAAGTTGTTTCTTTAAAATGTCGACCTGCTGCTTCATAGATAGGAGGCCATGTTGAATCTATACCCGAAGAAAATTGTTTCCTTCTTTGTTGAGAGGGTCTTGGATTAAAAATCTGTAGGCAACTTCTTTCTAATTTCATTAACTTATAGAGTGACTTGTCTGGTAAAAAGAAAAGAACATTTAGTTGGGATTTAGGAGACCTGAGTTCAAATCCCAAATCTGACACCCAGCTCATTAGTTGTATGTGCATTGGCAGGTTGCTTAACTTTTTTTGAGCCTCAGTTTCCTTAACTCTGAAATGGGCATAATCAGACTTGTACTATCCTGATCAGGCAGTGAGG
>JAQQSZ010011646.1:0-12199 GCA_028646595.1 Phalanger gymnotis | reverse complement strand
AAAAAGTTTTTTTTTTTTACGCAACTAGAAAATAAGATGCACAGGCAATGGGGCGTAGAGATTTATCTTGCCCTACAAGATAGGAAGGGAAAGGGGGATGGGAGGGGAGTGGGGTGACGGAGGGGAGGGTAGACTGGGGAACAGGGCAACCAAAGTGTACGCCATCTTGGAGGGGGGGTGGAAATGGGGAGAAAATTTGTAATTCAAACTCCTGTGAAAATCAATGCTGAAAACTAAACATATTAAAAAAAAAGGAAGCTAGTAAGAAGAAAGAGTGGGGAACATAATATGAAGCAGATTAACTCATATTGTTTTAAAATTCTGATATATATATATATACACACATTATATATGCAACTACATAACATACACATATGCACACATATGCACACATACACACATGTATATATATATACATATACATATATACATAGACACACATTATATATAAATACATACATATACACAAATTATAGATAGATAGATAGATAGATAGATAGATAGATAGATAGATAGATAGATAGATAGAATGTAAAGCTGCACTTTTGAAAAAAGATAATAATTTCCCTTTTGTTTCCTCTTCAAACAACTGGAAGGTAATATCCTCTACTCAGAGACACAAATGTAATTTAGGCCTCTTTGCCTCTTTTTTATGTTATCATAGTGATATCTTGATTACTAACCCTGGTTCAAGTTTTTAAATCTTTTGTTACAATCCTTGCTCCATGAAGGGTTTTGTAGTTGTTTTCAAGTTCTGTATGTGCAATGTCATAACCTTACTCAGCAATAAAATATTATTTCACCTTAAAAAAAAAAGAAATGGGGAAGAGGTAGGGAGGAGAGGGAGCGAGGAAGACATTGGAATCCAATGTGCAATGAGGTCAAGCACTGAAGAAAATTCCATTTAAATTCCCTTTAACTTTCCCTTCTTTGAGGGAGTTCTAACTCTACCACTATCTGTCACTCACAGAGGCTCTTCTTTGGAAAGTGAAGGCTAGAACAGGAGTGGGGAGAGGCTTCTGATATTGAGGCCCACTTATGACCTAAACCCTTAAGTGAAAGAGAGGGCCTTGGGCTCCAGTTGGATTGGTACTGGGAACTTCCAATGAAGAGTTCCCAAGTTAGAAGATCTGAGATTCCCGTGGAAAAGGGAAGACAGCAAAAGGCTTCAGCGGTGATGTTCTAGAGAAGTTTGCCTGCACTGGGTCCCACAATTTTGAACCTATTTAAGCAGTACACCCAAAATTCTTTCCCCAGCTCTATTTGAGATGAAATTTAATTAAGATGTTGCCCCATAATTTCTACCCACACTACTTTCCCCTCCTATACCCTACCTACCCCATACTTATTTTTAGGCTTTGAAACCAGAATGAAGGATGACAGCACAGTCTTCCCACTTGAAGACAAGCCTCCATACATTTTTAGAGTAGGAGGCAACATGAGGATATTCTGTTATACTGGCATTTGATAATAGATTTAAGTATCATTCTTAATGCCAGCTAGCTGTATGTGGCATTGAGCAAAGAAGCAAGAAAATGCCACCTAAGAACATAGAGCATAGATTTATTGGGGATAAACAAAATGTGGCACACGATTGTGATAGAATATTATTGTGCCATCGGTTGTGTTAGACTCTTAGGAGTTTTCTTGGCAAAAATACTGGATTGATTTGTCATTTACTTTTCCAGCTCATTTTATAGATAAGGAAGCTGAGGCAAACAGAGTGAAATGATTTGCTCAAGGTCAGATAGCTAGTAAAGTATCTGCAGCTGGATTTGAACTCAGGAAGATGAGTCTTCCGGACTCCAAGTCCAAAACTCCATCCATTGTGCTACCTAGCTGCCCATTATTGTGCCATATGCAAGGATAAATACGAAGAATTCAGAGAAGCTGAGAAGAATTATATGAACGGATGTGAAGTAAGCAGAACCAGGAGGATAACATGCACAATGGCTACAACAATGTAAAGAGAAAATAACACATCCGACTGAAATCTGTAATTACAAGGATCATGTCTGGCAAAAGAAAAAAAGACTATGAGTGTAGAATATTGACAGACTCTATTGATGTCTGGTTTAGTTTTGGTGACTGTTTCTATTTTATTTCTTGTTACAAGGTATGGCTTACTGGGTAGAGGAAAGGAAAAGCTGTATTAGGAAATGAAGGTGAAAAAAAATAAACCCTTCTGGGACAAACCCGTGAGTTTTCTTAGAACTCAGCATTTCCTTTGGAAGGTCAATTTTGAAGTTTTGGGAGAAACTTCATGGCACAAGTAGGTCATAAATAAAAGAAAATAATTTGTCCTTTAAAAGGAAAGAAAGAGCCAACTTTATTGTGGTTCTTTTGGTCGTTAGGACTGAGTGAGTCTTTACTCTATGTAAGTCACTCAGCCTCTCTGAGGCTTGGTTTTCCTCATCTGTAAAATGAGGAGGTTTGGATTAAATGGCTTCCATAGCACCTTCCAGCTATGACCTTCTATCAGTCTGTGATTCTAGAATTCTCATTAGTGAAATCCCCTTACAATTTTGAGATGAGGCATCTGGAATTTTCTAAGATAATTTACTATGTCTGATGACAGATTTCGTCGATGTCTTGGTATGAATCTTTTTTGAAGTGCTATATTTAGTATTGCTGACGGTGGTACTATGATTGACCCATTGGTGGGACAGGAAATGTTCTAGGCAGGGGATGGATTTTATCTGAGTCACCTGGTTATAAATATGACAAAGAGAAGCAAGATTAAGGCTGTGGAAAATTCTTCTCTTGGGGATGAAATGCACATATCCAAACATCCTTAGCACCACAATCTTTTTGTGGTTGTTGTTCAGTCATTTCAGTCAATATGCAACTCCTTATCATCCTATTTAGAATTTTTTTTTTGGTAAAGATACTACGGTAGTTTGTCATTTCCTCCTCTAGATCATTTTACAGATGACAAAACTCAGGCAAATAGGATTAAGTGACTTGTCCAGGGTCACATTGCTAGTAAGTACCTAAGGCCAGATTTAAATTCAGATTTTCCAGACCCAGACCTCTATCCACTTTACCACTTCCTGGACCCATTTTTACCAGCTTACCTATTTAGTTATGTTATCCTCCAAAGTCATGATTTTTCCTCATGGATTCATTTGGCTTACTTTCCCCCGGGTATTTCGATTTGAACAGGGTATGACCTTCTCAAGACTGAAAGTTTTTTTAATTGATGTGTAACAAAAGGGCCTCCTACAATATTTGTATAACAGCCAATGGCATTGGCCATCTGACTCTTCAGTTTGTCCATTATTCAATCAATCAATCAACACCTACTATGTGGTAGGCACTAGAGATAATCATGTAGAGAATAAAACAATCCATACTCTCGTGGATTTCACATTTATTTAAATGTCTCAAATGCACCTATCACAATACTTCAGCAATTTGCTCCCATTAGGAATAATGTTTCCCAGACAGATAGCAGTTTTTATCAACAGGGAGTTTCCTAGTAATCCAGGCTAAATATGCAGACTGTCACCTTCTATTTATCTAGATCAATTTGTAATCTTTTTTTGGTACCATGAACTCCTCTAGTGAAACCGATGGATCCCTTCTCAGAATAGTATTTGTTGTCTACATTCATAATGGAAGGAAATGCTAGATATTAATTCGAGGTTATTAATAATGAAGATGTATTTTTTTCTTTCCAAGTTCACAGACCACTCTAAGGTCTATCCACGGCCCACACACGCCCTAGGTTAAAAACTTCTCCAACGCTATCTGGACTTCAGAGTACAATGTTCTGGAGGTTTCCTTTTTCTTTTTTGAGGATGAGGGGTCAAGAAAGGAAATCTCCCTGAAAGAGGTCCCCCACTTCCTGGGACCAGAGACAAAAGAGAAGAGATGGGTGATTAAATGAGCATTGTAATTGATTTATAGAGATGAATAATTTTAAAGAATTTGGACATAATTAAACTTAATTGACAGTAAAATAATACTAAAGATATTTTCATCATTCTTTGATACAAATACCAGTATCTTCAGTGCCTCAAAGTTATTATCATTAGCATTAATTATCAATGTAGAATATTTAGGACATAGAAAGTATAAGAGAATGGATTGAATCTGAACTCATCATATGCAATATGCTGGGAGTTAGGGCAGCTAGGTGGTGCAGCAGATGGAGCTTTGGGCTTGGAATCAGGAAGATTCATCCTCATGAGTTCGAATCTGGCTTTAGGCACTTACTAGCTGTGTGACCCTAGGCAAGTCATTTAATTCTGTATATCTCAGTCTTCTCATCTGTAAAATGAGCTGGAGAGGGAAATGGCCAACCACGCCAGTATCTTTGCCAAGAAAACCCCAAATGGAATCATGAAGAGTCAGACATAACTGAAACAACTCAATGACAAAATGCTGAGAGTTGATTGTAGAGGTAAATCCCTGATTCCTGCAAATTTTCTTTTCCTCAGTCTTTTTTCAAAGTAGGATGCAGAATATATCTTCCCCTCCCTCCCAATTCTTGTTATTTGAGCTTTCTAGTTCTAGATTCTTTAAAATCGATAGCATAAGATATTAATTTGTTTGCTCCTATTTTTACCATCATTCATTCATCCTAGGCAGAAATCTCTTCTTTCTCCTACTGCTCTCATGTCAATGAAGTCTTTCCTCTGGTAAGCATCTGCAAAATATTATTATTTCCCTCTCCTTTTACTCATAAATTAGACAATCCATTCTCTTAATTAGTTTATTGTTCCCATCTGAAACTTTTATTTTATTTTTATCTTCCTGCTTCCAAGATGCTATAAACAAAAGCCCAAACTTCAGATGCTACCTGGCTGGAATTGTATAAAGGCAATCTCACTTTTTCTAGCCATAGTAGAATGGATCCAATTCAACCTGTATAGTCATGGTTTTAAAGTCTTTAAAAGAGTAACAGTTTTCCTTCTTACATTTTTCCTTGCCAGTCACATTTTTCCATCTTTCCACGTTCATTAAAACAAGGAATTGATTTTAGAACCCTGAACTTAAGAATTTGGTTAAGACTCTATATGACGATTGCAGAGAAGTTATGGAAAGACATGCACTGATGCAAAGTGAAGTAAGCAGTTCCAGGAAAACAAATATACACAATGAATATGATAACATAAATGGACAGAATAACCACCACAAAAAATGAAAATTAATGCAAAATTATAAAGAATAAGCTTGACCCTAAAAAAGAGATATGAGAAGACTCATCCTGCTGATCATTTGCAAGGGGTTGGGAGAAAAAGAAATGTTAAGCATGGCATATAATGTCAGACTTTTTAATGTATTAACCAGTCATGCTGATTTTTTTCTTTCCTTTTTTTTTCCTCTAAAAAAACTCCCCAAACCTTTGTCATAAGTAATGGTTCTCTGGGAGGAGGAGGGGAAAGATAAAGTGGGAAATCTAGCTCTGGCAAAAACAACAAATATTAAGGAAATATATTAATTTTTTAAATCCTACATGAAGCCCAGTAGTATATTCCTTTTAAAAATTCCATCCCCGCACCAGACTTGGGATCCCACAGTGGAGACCTCATTTTGTAGTTTGAGCACACATGATGCTCTTCAAATAGCAACTTCTTCCATCAAAAAACAATCTTTATGTGTGTACAGTATGGAAAGGCCTTTCAGGAAAGCCCTAGAAGGGCCAAACACAGGAACCTTTGTACTGGGACAAGCACCACAAACTATCTCAGAAGTAAGTGACACGAAAGGTGAACTCAGATGAGGTGGTGGCAGACATCACCTTGTGAGGAGAAACGGAGCCACTGGGACACCATGAGATTGCTGATGGGGCATGGTGTTATGCCCAAGTCCAGCCCTATTTCAACCAGACTGTTATAATTTGGCCTCCCACAGAGGTATAGGGATGTGGGCACACTAGTTCTTTTAGAGCAGCAGCCCTCGTTGTCAAGACTCTGTGTGTGTGTGTGTGTGTGTGTGTGTGTGAGAGAGAGAGAGAGAGAGAGAGAGAGAGAGAGAGAGAGAGACAGAGAGACAGAGAGAGACAGAGAGAGACAGAGAGACAGAGACAGAGAAACAGAGAGACGAAGAGACAGAGAGAGACAGAGACAGAGAGACACAGAGAGAGAGACAGAGAGACAGACATAGAGACACAGAGAGAGTGTATGTGAGAGACAGAAACACAGAAAGAGATAAAGACAGAGAGACACACACAGAGACAGATGCACAGAGAGAAAGAGAGTGTGTGTGTGTGTGTGTGTCTGAGACAGAGAGAGAGAGAGAAATAAATGAATGAATGAATGAATGAATGAATGAATGTATATATGAGTCTTCCAAACACATTCTGGCCCCAAGCTCATCCCCTGACCCTCACCTCCCAGTCGCCTAAGCTTACAACCTAGGTGTCATCCTTGGCACTTCTTCCCCCACCCCTATAATCAATCTTTTGCCCAGTTCTGTCAATTTCATCTTTGTTTCATCTCTTACATGTATCCCCTTCACTCCTCTGACACTGCCATCACTGTGAGGCCATTCATCACAGCAAGCCTGGGTTACTGAAATATCTTGTTGCTTGGTCTCCCTGCTTTGTCTCTCCCAAGTCCAGTCCACCTTCCAATCAATCCAGACAAATTAATCAGCTAGTTGAACCCTCTCATCCCCTTATTCAATAAACTCCAGTGGCTCAGTATCACCTCCTGGATCAAACACAAAATCCTCTGTATGGTATTCAAAGCCCCTCATAAACTGGTCCTCTCCTAACACTACTCATGACCTCCCCTGCCCCACACCGTGCATTCTACAATTCAGTAATACTGGCTTTCTTGCTGTTCCTTGAACAAGACACTTTACCTCACAACTGAGGCCACTTTCTCTGTCTCTCCCCCATACCAGGAATGCTTTCCCTCTTCATTTCCACCTCCCAGCTTCCACAGTTCCTTCAAGTCCCAGCTAAAATCTCACCTTCTACAGGAAGCCCCTCCTAATCCCTCTTAATGCTAGTACCCTCCTTTTGAAGTACCTTTTCTTTAAAGATTATCTCCATTTTATCCAGCTATATAGCTTGTTAGTACATTGTTGTTTGCATGTTGTCTTGCCCATTAGATTGTGAACTACTTATAAGCAGGGACTGGCTTTTTTTTGCTTTTTAAAAAAATATCTTAGCACAGTGCTTGGCACATAGTAGGCACTTAATAAATGCTTACTGGCTGAGTCAGGTTCTTCTGTTGGGAAAGTTTGATTAACTTGGGAAAATAAGGCTTCAGTGGAAGTATAATGCCCATGGAATGAGAGGCCTCCTAGGACTATATCCTTCCCCTCTCTGAAGTAGACCACCATACTTCTGGGATGGACCATGCTGAGAAGTAACCACCACTAGGAATTCCAAAGTCTAGGGAATAACTTTGGGCAGCCTCCTCTTACTCTTGTCCTCTACACAGTGCCTCCAAGGCCCTGAAGTACTTAACCCCCTTATCAACTTACTGTGAGCCCATCAAACTTCCCACTCCATCTTCTCACCCCTATCCCTGCCATTTCAGACAACTGGGAAAGTTTAAGTATGTGGGAAGAATACAATTCCTTGAAAATGCAAAAGTATGCCTGCCACACCCCTAGGGTTGAGAGAGACAAGGACATCCTCAGGAATGCAGGGCCCTTGAGTAGGGGCTGTGATACTCTTCCTTCCCCTGACTCGCCCCCTTTAAAATCCCTCTTTTCCTGGGCCCATCATGGCAGGAAGCTTGCTTCGCAGACTGCTCCTAATCACCAGGATAGCTGGCACCTGTGTTGACTCCCTGATGAGGACAGGATAAGATGTGCTATGAGGTGTCCCTTGACTGCTGTCTATCCCGAGGTAGCAACTCATCAGGCCGGGGCACAGCTTCCTCCTTCACCCCTACGCCAGACCAGAACTCAGTTCTGTCAGATGTTTAACCTCAGATGAATAGCCTGAGTGGATCTGATCCCTCAGTGGGAGCCCTATCCTCTTCTTCCCCACCCTGATCCTGCTGCCAGGCTTCCCATGACTGGAGCTCCACTCCATCATCATGCTCCATCCTTGCCCTACTACCAGGCTCTACCTGGCCTTTTTCCTGAGTTTAGAAAGACAAGTGCTGTTGGGGTTCTTTAAATTACCCACCCTTAGTCAGATCCCTTCTCTGGGGCAAAATTATACTTAATTATTATTATTAATTTTAATTAATATAATTAATTATATTATATAATTAATTATATATCAATTACTATATATAAATTATTATATAATATTATTACATATATTAATTAATATAATAATATAATAACTGATATAATTATTATTATATTAATTATATACTTAATTATACTAATTTTGTCTACTTAATTATAGGTCTGCACCCTGGTCTTTTTCAGTCACCTTCCCCAACAAAGTCTGTAATCTCCTTGAAGGTCAGCAGTATTTGTTAAATTCTCTACTTTTATGTCTTCTATTTATGTTCCAGTTGTTGCTTGAGAAGACTCTAGGATGGGAAAGTGATCATGGAACAACATAAAACCCACCAAGCCTCCCTCTTCCTGTTATTATTTCCATAGGACCATACTGAGAGTGGCACAGAACTGTTGGCTACAGCAGGCGAGGCCCTTAGAATGATAACGGCTGGACTTGGATCCTGCCATCTGGGTTGTTTCAACAGTTTTGAAGGCAGCCCTGCCTCGTTGTTACCTAGTACACATCTTTTATTCATGCTACATAGTCTAAGGACAAAGGACTAAGGACAAAGTCCTTCTACTATAGTACAGATCAGACTTATAACTGAAGATTTTCCTAGTCCTATGCTCCTTGTCCATTCGTCCCATATATGTTCAAATATTATGAGGTCCTTCTATCCTCTTCCTTCAGCCTTCTACATCAATGTGGAGATTTTAACTTTTCAGAGTGCTTCCATGTCTGCTATTATCTCATTTGGCAACATGAACTGGAATTCAAATTGTAATTCAACATTTACTAAGGGACACGTTGCTATGTTTTCAGCACCATGCTAGGCGCTAGAAAAGGCCAGAACAACAGATACCTGCCCAATGCACTAATATAGTAAATTCTGTGTGGCTCACATAACCTTGATACTCAGATCTTCAATCCCTAAGCCCTCCTGAGGAAATTAAATCATACCTGAATAGGATCTTGTGTCAGTCTCATGGGCCCAATTCGTACTTCTGCAGTCGAAACCTGCTAAATAAAAGACAGAACACATGAGGTTTGTTGAGTATCAGATTGGACATGTTGAAGGTATTTTGGAGGAAGGACCAAACACCCTATTAAAAAAAAGATTGTGAATTAAAAAAAAGAGAAGACTGTCTTTTGAGTAAAGATTGATTAATCTGTACATAGCTCTGACAGAAGATCTATGTTCTTATTATGAGTATCTTTATGTAGGGGCCAAATGACTTGTTCTTGCCCATGTTTCCCATGAATAAATGACTCATTTTAATCTCATTTTCCTGAAAGAAACTAAGCAACTGAACTTGACCATTATTATTAAGTTCCCAAAATTCTGTCTTCCATTTCTTAAAATTAAAAACTAAATCTTGCTTGCTAAGAAATAATACCATCTGACATGCTTTGGCTTCAAATACTCTGATGTGTTTTTTGTGTCTTTGCTATTATTTCACTTGTTTAATTTAAATCACTTTTCCCTGAACAACTTTTCTTGAAATTTTGGGGCAGAAAACATTCTGAAAAGCACCCTCTCCCATGCAGATTCATTCCCAACAGAGGTTCCACTTTAATTACTATTACTCTGGAAAGTTGGCCGCCAATGGAATGTTATACTAGACTCCACCCCAGCCATCCTCTGAATATGTTAATGCCAGAGATACCACAATAAATGCAAATGGTCGATTCAATGACATTTTACAGAAACAAAAGCCAAGACTCTTCTGGACCATTCCAGAAAAATTTCCCTGTTCATGTTTCTCTGTGCCTGTCTTTCTCCACATAGTAGCTCAACTCCCCAAACACAGCCAGCTATAGAGTATTACAAAACCAAACCATAAATTTTCAATATGCTTTTTCTTCATAAATTATTTCTGACGCCCCTTCCCCCTTCTCCCAAGAGATCAGTGATTCCCATTGTGTTCCAGAGTGATGTCAGGTGCTCCAAACAATGAACAGGCCTCTCACCATAGCAGATGATTGACAGAAAAAGTCACAGTGCCCTGAAATTACTGCTCATCTGTGGGAAATTTCCACTCTGTGGTCTGTATCTCATAAGTGCAAAGCTGTGCTCTCTCATTCTGGCAATCACAACTGAGTGCCCAGGAGCCACTCAAGTTTTTCCCATCAATCACCTCAAAACAGAAACCAGAAGGAAGCTGGATCAGTGAATAGGGCTCAGGCCCCAACCAGACTGTGGCTACATCTTCAAGAGAGGTACACACCTAAATGTCTATCAGATACAGCAAAACAGATGGGTGATTAATCTACCCTTTGGCACATATGCCATCTTGTTGTCTCTTGTTGTCATCCAGTAAAGGCAATTCACAAAAGTACCATGTCTGGCTTCTTGAATACTCTTTTGAACCACCAATGCTGATATCAGCATGCCTAGGGACCACAGCCCCAAGAATAGCTCCAACCTGACAGAGTCGTTAGATTTTCATGCGTCACTAAGCTACTTTGTTCCTCTCACCATTCATCTAAGGGAGTTATTGTTTAAAACTGGTACCCCTTCTTTTAAAGGAGCTCAACACTCAGGATTTTGCAATGAAGTAAATTACAAAATGTGATGTTAATTTAGTACATGTTGGGTTGTTTGCTTTTACAGAACTCTGAATCTGATTTTCAGTTCTCTCTGTGGTCTCTTTTCCTGGTTTATAGCACCCTCCTGCTTTCCCAGTTAACTTTCCTCCTTCCTCTGAATTGGTTTTTTTCTTTCCATTCCTGTTGTTTGCTCCAACTAACCAAACTAACAAAACCCCCTCCGCCCCAGAGGTCAAGTGAAAAGAAATGGTCAGAAGCTACTTGCCTCTAAGGGCTAAAAGAAAATTTGAAAATAACCTTGTGGAAGAAAGAGTAGTTTAGATTTTTTTTTAGAATTCTGGCACTAGGGCACTGCATAGTAGCAGTAATGAATAGTAATATTAAAATAATAGTGATAATAGTAATAAATAAAATAGTATAATAAAATGATACTGTATTCATGCTATGCTTTATCCTTTTCAAAAATCTTTCACATCTATCATTTGAAATGGAAGGAGGAAAGAGAGGATTTAAGGTAGGAGGAAGGTCAGGATTCTTCCTCAGGTACTGGGGGATTGGCCAGTGAGGACCTAGTCCTTAGAACACAATCTACAGGGTGTCCCTGAAGTCTGGACACACAGGCAAATGTGCTAAAATTGACGGCAATGTGGAGTTATTGCATCAAGTTCACGTGAGTCTTGCAAAGTGCATCAACTATTGCATCACAAATGAATGAAATCATATTGAAGATGTTATTAGTTAATATTCCAATTAAATAAAATGTTGTTGAAAATTTCATTCATTTCATTTCTTGAAAATATGCATTTTTGCCTATGTGTCCAGACTTTAGGAACACTCTGTATATATCCCTTCAGGAAGATCAGATCAGAATATGCTCTAAAAACTGGGTCCTCATTGGTAAGTCTCACCATCATACTCTCAATACTTGCAAAAAGCTTTCTAGCCAGGCGGAGCCAAGATGGCGGCTGGAAAGCAAGGACTAGTGTGAGCTCCCTGCCAAGTCCCTCCAAAAACCTATAAAAAATGGCTCTGAACCAATTCTAGAACTGCAAAACCAACAAAGTGGTGGAGGGAAGCAGGGCTCTAGCCCAGAACAGCCTGGATAGTCTCTGGGTAAGGTCTATCCCGCACAGAGCTGGGAGCAGAGGGGAGCGGAGCTGAACAGAGCAGAGCCCAGCACCAAGGACAATAGAGTAGGTTAGTGGGAGAAGCTGCTGGGGACTGGGATAGAGTTTGCGGTTTGGCCACCACCCCGGGGGCAGCGGAGGTGGGGCAGCTACAGAACTATAGCTGCAGTTGCTTCTGGCCCCAGGCCCACCTGGTGGAAGGAATTAAGTGGCAGATCAGAGCAGGAGTGAAGAGCCTGCTGAAGATCTAAGTCCAGTCCTCATGGGGGGTTCTTGAGGAAGGAGGAGTGCTGGTGTGGCAGTGCATCCGCCCGAGCTTGGAACGTAGAACTCTTTAGTCTACAAGCAGTCATACCCCAACGAAAAACTCAAG
>JAQQSZ010011645.1:0-12199 GCA_028646595.1 Phalanger gymnotis | reverse complement strand
TAAATTCTTTGATTAGATTGCCAGCCTCCAGCTGGGGATAATTTAGAAAAAAATAGCATAACCAAAATTAATTCGTATAAATTTGGCCCTTCAATGTAACATTCATTCTCTCTTTAATTGTTAACCAATCAGAGTTGATTGCCAACCCCAGGAACACCCTTCTTCCAATGGCCATGTAAACTATTAGCCTGCTGCCATGATTGTCTTTTAGTCTAAGAGAGAGACAGCCAACTGACCATCCTTTTATTTTTTTAATTTATTTAATATTTTATTTTCCCCAATTACATGTAAAAACAATTTTTAACATTCGCTTTTGAAAACTTTGAGCTTCAAATTCTCTCCTTTCTTTCCTCCCCACCACCCTCATTGAGAAGGCAAGCAATTTGATATAGGTTATACATGTGTAGTCATGCAAAATATATTTCCATATTAGTCATGTTGTGAAAGAAAACATGGACGCCCCCCCCAAGATTCAAAATAAAGTAAAAAAAAGTATGATTCAATCTGTATTCAGACACTATCAATTCTTTTTCCAAGAATGGATAGCATTTTTCATCATAAATCCTTCAGAGTTATCTTGGATCACTGTATTGCTGAGAATAGCAAAGTCATTCATAGTTAATAAACTTACAATATTACTGTTACTTTGAACACAATACATTTCACTTGGCATCAGCTCATGTAAGTCTTTCCAGCTTTTTCTGAGAGCATTCTGCTCATCATTTCCTATAGCACAATAGTATTCCATCACAATTGCATAACACAATTTGTTCAGCCATTCTCAAATTGATGGGCATCCCCTCAATTTCTAATTCTTTGCCAGAAGAAAAAGAGCTGCCATAAATATTTTTGTACATATAGGTCCTTTTCCTTTCTTTGAAATCTTTTGGGATACATATCTAGTAATGGTATTGCTAGATCAAAGGGTATACACAGTTTTATAGCCCTTTGGGTATAGTTCCAAATTGCTCTCCACAGTGGTTGGATCAGTTTGCAACTCCACCAACAATGTATTAATGTCTTCTTTTTCCTATGCTCCTTCCAACATTGGTCATTTTCCTTTTTCTTCCCATTAGCCAATTTAATAGGTATGATGTAGTACCTCAAAATTGTTTTAATTTGCATTTCTCCAACAATAGTGATTTAGAGCATTTTTTATGTAGTTATAGATAACTGGTTACTTCATCTGAAAACTGTTCATATATTTTGATCATTTATCAGTTAGGGAATGGCTCTTATTTTTATTAATTTGCCTCAGTTCTCATTTGAGAAATAAAGTCTTTATGAAAGAAATTTGATTCAAATTTTTTCTACAGTTATGATTGCTAAATGTAATTCCCTCTAATCTACCCCCCTTTATTCTATTCTTTCTATCTTTTCACTCTGTTCCTCCTGAAAAGTATTTTGCTTCTGACTACCCCCTCCCCCAATCTGCCCTCCCTTCTATCACACCCCCTTCCCCTCTTGCTTTCCTGTAAAGTAAGATAGATTTCTATACCCCATTGAGTGTGTATGTTATTCCTTCTTTGAGCTAATTTTAATGAAAGCAAGATTCGTTCACTCCCCTCCCCTTTTTCTTCCTCTCCAGTATAAAAGCTTTTTCTTGCCTCTTTCATGGGAGATAATTTACTTCTTTCTACCTCTCCCTTTCCCCTTCTCCCAGTGCATTCCTTTTTCTCACCCCTTAATTTTATTTTAATAGATATCATCCCTTCATATTCAACTCACACCTTGCCTTCTGTCTATATATACTCCTTTTAACTACCTTAATAATGAGAAGGTTCTTATGAGTTACAAGTATCATCTTCCCTTGGAGGAATATAAACAGTTTAACCTTATTAAGTCCTTTATGATTTCCCTTTCCTGTTTATATTTTTATGCTTTTCTTTGGAAATCAAATTTTCTATTCAGCTCTGGTCCTTTCATCAAGGATGGTTGAAAGTCCTCTATTTCATTGAATATCCATTTTTTTCCCCTGAAGGATTGTACTCAGTTTTGCAGGGTAGGTGATTTTTGGTTGTAATCCTAGCTCCTTTGCCCTCTGGAATATCACATTCCAGGCCCTCTGAACCTTTAGTGCAGAAGCTGCTTAATATTGTGTTGTCCTGACTGTGGCTATATGCTCCTTGAACTATTTCTTTCAGGCTACTTGCAATATTTTCCCCTTGACATGAGAGCTCTGGAATGTGGCTATAATATTCCAGTGTTCATTTTGAGATCTCTTTCAAGATGTGATCAGTGGATTCTTTCAATTTCTATTTCGCCCTCTAGTTTTTGAATATCAGGGCAGTTTTCCTTGATAATTTCTTGAAAAATGATGTCTAGGCTCTTTTTTTTAATCATGACTTTCAGGTAGTCCAATAATTCTTATCTCTCCTGGCTCTATTTGCCAGATCAGTTGTTTTTTCAGTGAGATATTTCATATTGTCTTCTATTTTTTCATTCCTTTGGTTTTGTTCTATTGTTTCTTGATTTCTCATAAAGTCATTAGCTTCCATTTGTTCAGTTCTAATTTTTAAGGAATCATTTTCTTCAGTGAGATTTTGTACTTCCTTATCCTTTTGGCCAATTCTACTTTTTAAGGAGTTTTTTCTCCAGTTAATTTTTGTGCCTCTTTTTCCATTTGGCCAATTCTACTTTTCAGAGCATTCTTTTCCTCATTGGCTTTTTGAACTTCTTTTACCATTTGGCCTATATAGTAGCAATTTAGATTTAAAGATCTTTCCCACCCATTAATAGGCCATGTGACCTGCTTACATCACAGGAAGCCTAAGTTACATATGGTAGGAGGAGCTTCCTGTCAGGAAAAGGAAATGCTGAGAGAGAGAGGGCAGGGGGCAGTTATGGCTGCTAATGGCTGCCCTCCTGATTATTAGAACTGAACAGGCTGACTTAGCTGTACTGTGAGTTTGTTTTGGGGAAGATTCCAGCAGGGGGTCAGAGAGGTTTTGGGATGGCGAGGCTCCAGGTTGTTATATTGTGTGTAAAATGTTTTACTGCTATGATAGACTGGATAAATGGCTTGTGGGATATGGTTCTCTGGTGTCTGAATAAATGGTTTACTTCTACCTTCTATGTGGAGAGTCTTGTATACTTAGCCACACAGAACTACATAGGCATTTTGACAATTATCATCTACATTGTTATTGTCTTACTGTGACAGCCTATTCTGTTTTTTAAAGTGTTATTTTCTTTGGAATTTTTTTTGTGTCTCCTTTATCAAGGTATTGACTCTTTTTTCATTATTTTCTTGCATTGCTCTTCTTTCCCTTCCCAGTTTTTCCTCTACCTCTCTCACTTGATTTTCAAAATCCTTTTTCAGTTCTTCCATGATTTGAGACCAATTCATATTTTTCTTGGAGGCTTTGGATTTTGGAGCTTTGGCTTTATTATTTTCTTCTGTCTGTTTTAATCTTCCTTGTCACCATAGTAACTTTTAATGGTCAGATTTTTTTTTCTGTTGTTTGCTCATTTTTCCTGTCTATTTCTTGTCTTTTAACTGTTTGTTAAAGTGGGGCTCTGCTTCCCAGGTGGGAGTTGCATTGTTCTAAGCTTCGGGAATTTTGTGCAGCTGTTTTCAGAGATACTTCCAGGGATCTATTAGTTTTCAGTTCGTCCAAAGTGGTATGATATAAGGAAAGGTGCACTTACTATTCTCCTGGCTCTAGCCTGTGAGTGAGCATAAGCACTCTTTTCTGCCCAGGAACTGTGACCAGGGTCCCTGTTCCACTGCAGCTGCAAACTCTGATATGCTAGTTTTCCTCCTTACCTGGGGACTGCCACCCAGGAATGCAACCCAGATCTGAGCATAGGCAAAGCAGCAGAGTCTTGCCCCCAGTTGCAGCAGAGAGACCCCTGTAATCTTCAGATCAATTGTTCAACCCTCTTAGTGTCTGTGAGCTGAGAGCTCCTGAAACATCCACTGTAGCTGCTGATTCAGTTGCTCCAAAGGCCTAATCCTAGTTTCATGGGGCCTGGTCTGTGCTGGCATGGCCAGCACTGGAGTGTGCTCCACTCTCACCCAGGTGTGAGAGACCTTTCTTGATGATTTTCTAAGTTGTCTTTGGCTGGAAAATTATTTCACCCCATTCTTTTGTAGGTTCTGCTTTTCCAGGAATTGTTTTATAGCCTTATTTAAAGGTGTTTGGGGAAAAACTCAGGTGAGTCACCGCCTTTTCTCCATCATCTCCTATCTTTTTAGTAATAAACATGCTGGCATTATTAATAAAATTATTAAGTTATTCAGAAATGATGTCTCTCATTTTTTAAAATGTCACACTTTTAATAGCCAATAAGCAATAAGAAAAGAATGCTCTTGAATTTTCATCACCTTTCAGTCAAAGATTTGATGGTAAAGATCTGATCTGCTATTTAACCTTGTTTGTAAAATCCTGTTTGCTCTCTCTCTCTCTCTCTCTCTCTCTCTCTCTCTCTCTCTCTCTCTCTCGCTCATATATATATATATATATATATATATTATGTATATATATGCATATGTGTGTGTGTGTTTTCTTCAAGGATAACCTAGTTATATGTGTAAATTCATGTGTATGTGTGTGTATTCTACAGATGAGCAAGTAAACATATGGGTCAAAAGTTTTTGATATATTCTTATTCCCTTTTTTTGCTAGTAAGGATATCAGTAATTTGTTTCCATATTTTTTTGGTATCTTCCTTTCTTCCAGTAATCTTGAGAACTGTTCATTCGGCACCTTCAAAATTATGTCACTTCAATCATGGACCTAATTTTTTTGTCTTATCCAACTGCTCTTACCAGTTTGGTTTCTCCTGGTACCATTCCAAAGCTTTATGCTGCACATTGAAGACTATGGTATTATAATTTAAAATGTAGTGACTCCACTGTCATTGATGGAGAAAATTGTTTGTTACAGCAATTTTGACAGATCTTTTCTTTGTTGACTGATTATTATCTTCCTTCCAATTTCATCCTTAAATGCTCTCTGGAAAACCTAGTTTAATCAAGACTCGTAAAGTTTTCCGTAAACTTGTTTTATCTCTCTCTCAGTTTTGTGAGTCAGTCCCTCTCATAATCTGCCTCTATCCTGCTAGTACAATTTTACTACTTAATTTATATTTGAAACCAAATTTTTCCTTGATGACCACAACTCTGCCTGGCAAAGAGAGCTAGTATTTGCTGACTCAACAGTCTCTTGCCGCTGCCCCCACCCCAACCCCCTGCCCACCACCACTTTTTTAAACTTTTTTTTTTTTGTGGTGACTTTTTTTCACTGGCTAAACTGTTGGAAATGTTGAGAATATTTATTGATGTCTGCCATATTAATTTTCATTCATGACAAAACAGATATCTACATGCCACAGAATTTCTTGACTGAAAAACATAGGTATTTTATAAAGAATAATTCTCCATTAACCTGGTTTTTGAATATGAGTCCATACTGGGAAGGTTTTTGAGCATGAGTCTGTGTGTTCATGTAGCACAGTGAAGTTAGTGAAGTGAACTTGGGAATGGTGGGTTTGTGTATTATCTTCCCCAGTTAGGTCTTAAGCTGCCTCAGGGCAGGGATTGTCTTTCTTTTTCTTATTTGTATCCCTAGAGCAGTTTCCTTACTCCTGCTCTGGAGCTTAACTCAGTGCCTGGCACACAGTAGGCACTTAAAAAAGGTCTAGCATAAGGGCAGCTAGGTGGTGCAGTGAGTAGAGCACCAGCCCTGGAGTCAGGAGGACCTGAGTTCAAATCCAGCCTCAGGCACTTGACACATTTAACTAGCTGTGTGATCTTGGCAAGTTGCTTAACCCCAATTGTCTTGCCTTCCACTCTCAAAAAGAATGTCTATCATATTGTATGGCACCAGTGTGTTTAAATTCATGCTCTAATACTATTTAAGTAACTTTTAATGTCAACTTCTATAACTCTCAATTTCCTTATCTCTAAAATATTACTCACTTCTCAGTGCTGTTGAAGCCAACATGTTTCCTAATTATGTGATGCCCAACCCCATCACCAAACTCATGATGACTTCTTTCTCCTCTGAACTTTCTCATAGCGCTGAGCATCCAAAGTCATCATCTGGCTATCACTATACCCTGCCTGGTATTATCTTTTTATTTGAATAGGCTTTGTTTCTCCAATTCATCTAGATACAAACTCTCTGATGGTGAGGATAATGGCTTTTTTTTAAAAAAAATTTCTTCATTCCATTCAGAATCTAACATAGGACCTTGCATGTACCTAGATGGGGTTGAAAAAGGGGTATAAGAGATAAGGCCTTGACCTATGACTTCTTTAGTATGGAGAACTCCCAGGTGAGAAAACTCCCTCTACTGAAGCAGGTTAGTATCTTAAGAAAATAAGAACCAATGATGTAGAATGGAATAAGATAACAGGCTTGAAAGGTGGGAAGGAACCCTGGAGAGCATCTATTCCAGACCCTTCATTTTAGAGAGGAGAAAATAAAGGAGGGCAAGAGAACAGAAGTGACTTGGCTGTTGTCACACAATCTAGTGAAGCCATGAACTGTATGCTTGCATGATACCCAATCCACTAAATTTTCTACTCTGCCACTGCATATACCTTTCTTAATTAGCTTCAACCATTATCACCTGGCATATTTATACATAGGCAAGTGTGGCTATTCATATCAAGAGTCATCTCCTGAAACAAAAGGATCCTATACAGTGACATAAGCTGCAAAGCCTTAGTCAGTCAGATCTCCTGATACCAGGCTTATAAAATTGTGTCTACCAAAAAATCTTTTTAAAAGGCAGGTGCATAGCAGGTTAAGTTTAAATCTCAGGCTCCCATTTCAGTCCCTTTGGGCTTCCTTCTTCCACAGAAAAGGCCTCCTAGCTTACCCTGAGGCTTTGTCAAATCAGGGAAGTTATGTGGATTCTAATGGATAGATATATGCACATAAATTCCACAGGCAGCAGACACTTCTTCCCTTTGTGGAATTCTACCTTAAGAGCCAGCAAAAGTTGTACCTGCTTTTATTGATAGCTGTAGCTCTGTGATTATTTACCTTGCCAGGTATATTCTATGCCCTGAATTTAGAACTTCCAGATACTAGGGCACAGCTTAGGCACACAATTCTACTCAGCCTGAGGAAGGCACAGAAACGTTCCTGTCACTGGTAGCGGGGGACCGACCTGCAAACCTGCAACCAACACCTTCGGGTTTATATTCCAGACCACCAGCCACTCTAATTGTATATTACCATGTTACAGAATGGCCCAATATAGCTGCTCTCAGTCAGGGTCCTCTATTGTAAAAGGCCACAGTATTGGTTGGTTATTAACTATACTGTATGAAACCTCATAAACACCTTTTTTACACATACAGTGCACACTTCAATGCAACAATCAAATGCTTTTCTAGAAATTACAATCTCATAGAAAAGAGACCCTTTGATTGCATCCTGGGAATGAGTAGGCTGAAACTTCAGACTAGGCTCATTTGAGGTCCAGTGTTTTAGAAGTTTGGTTGAGCTTTAACCGGAGAGGACACATCATTGGCAGTATTATCTGCAAGTAGGAGAGAGTGTGTGGTACAGGTTGAGAGTGTGGAATCTAGAGACAGGGGGATCCTACTTATTAGCCTGCCTCTGTATTTCACTATGTGTGTGACCATAGACAAATCACTTAACCTCTGTAAGACTTTGTTCCAGCTACGGAAAAAAAAAAAGAAATTGGAAGAAATAACTCATATTGTCTTTTCCAGATCCAAATCTATGATCTTACGTGTGACACAGCTCTAGAAGAAATCAGGCAGACTAGGAGAAATAAGGTGGTGGGGCTAAAAGAAGTGGAATGAGCTTGGTAGTTTCTTTCAATTTAAAATGAGGTTGTGTCAGGGAAGGATTTTGAGTTCAGGGATCAGGCATAACAGGAGAGGATAGGGAATGGAGAGGTATTTATGTGACTATGATAACTGTAGCCTACATGAGCTGCTGGTCAGTATTCACTGGGTTGGTACAATGGAAATGTACAGTGGAAAAGCATGATCGATTTGGAGCCAAAGGACTTGGGTTTAAATCTTGACTTTGCTATTTACTACCTATGGAAACTTGGTGAGGCCTTTCTTCCTGTTGGGCCTCAGTTTCCACATCTATACTATTAAAGTATTGGATTACATGCTTTGTAAAGTTCCGTCTAGCTCTAAATGCAGAACCCATTCCATTGTGCTCAAACTGTTTTTTTTAGTTGTTTTTTGTATGGCGTCAGACATGGGCCATGTGACCAAGAAAGTCTCTATATCAGAATTGCTTTAGCATCATCTCAAATATATTTTAGTAACTTTACATAGTAATCCTGGCAGATATTTCGCTTTGACTAGCTTTTCAAAAGCATGAAACAAAAGCTTACAAATAGTCCTCAAAACCCAGGCACATAAGCTTTTCTAATGTCCAGTTTCTTCCTAAGCATGGGGAGAACACCAACAAAATTTTTTTAAAAAAAGTTCACCTGCTAAGGAGAATGTTAAATTTACAATGGGTGGTTGGGTCATAGGGCACTATCTCATGAAAGCTAGCCTTGAACAGATTGTCACAATATCCTTCATCCTTGCCTCTCTCTGTTCCTCATTGCCATTGGTCACAGGGCTCAGCTTCTTTGGACCCTAGCTCTATATCTCTAAAAAAGGGCGAATAATACCAAGTCCAAAAGAAAATGCGGAAATCCTAGATTATACATGTGAAAGCCAGGAGCTCTCTAAACGGATGATGAGATATAAAGCCGTTGTACCGTTTTTCTCAATTCAAACCTAGATCCTTTTGCTTCAACCAAGAGAGACCTGTGAGTGTGGGTGTGTGGTGTAGGACTTTTGAGTAAGGAAAGCCAGGGTTTAAATTTGACCTTTTGTACTTCCTAGCTGTGTGCCACCATATCTATATAGTTCACATAACCTCTCTGAGCTTCAATTTCTTCATCTGTAATTTGGGAATAATATTATCTAACTTTACAAGCTGTTATGAACCTCGAAGGAGACAACATATTTGAAGCACTTTGCAAAACTTAGGATGCTATATAAAATTAAGCTAATATTATTATACTAGCCAATGAAAACTAAAAGCTCAATTCAGATGTGGCTGACATTTAGAGGTGCCACATGCCTCTTCTTCGTTTGACTATTTTTGTCTCCTAGTCAATGAGGAAACTGGACAGGGAAAAAGATGAGGAAAGGAAAAAAAGGGGAAAAATTATTTGCCTGGCAAGGAGAATATCCTAAGTAGATTCACAAGGGTGAAAAGATTGAGTAGGGTGTATGGGCAGTTCCACCCCACAGCATGGTTTTTGGAATTGTTGCCTAGCTCTGGCCAAACCTCAATAGCTAGAATTTTCTCTCTCTCCACAGCACCCCCCCCCCCACCTTCACCACCAGCACCCCTTGCCATCTGATTTTAGGAGAAAGAGATTTAGGGAAAATGATAAGGAATATCATAGAATGGACATAGATCCGACCTAAGATGTCCTACATCTTCTCTGTCATACAACTTGAATGTGGAAAATGAATATTTGGAGCGATGCCATTTGGGGGGGCAAGATCACCAACCAGCTAAGAAAGATGGTATTTTCTTCACTAGAACCGACTCCCTGAGTCAAGGAAAATTCCAACATTTGGGAAAGATTTTCTAATGAGGGTTGAAACTAACGGCATCTCTTTGTATAACATAAAGACCACAGGATTTGGAGGTAGAGGTTCTGGTTTTGAATCCTGGTCCTCTGTCTATGTGACTTTGAACAAATCAGCTTTCCTCCTCTGGGCTTCATTGTCTTCCCCACTAATGTCTCCTCTGGCTCCACATCCTGTGCTACCTGCTAGTACCATGTAACTTTCACTAGTTGACTCAGTCCTATTTGAGACAACTCCCCCAGAACTATCCTTTGCTGTCACTTTTTGTGAGTAAGGTAGATATTCCATCAGAATTTCCTGGATGAAAGAAAGGAGAGGAGTTTCCTTGTTAGTACTCAATAATTGTCAGAATGGTTCGTTTTCTTGAATATCTCAGATAATGGATACTTTACTACATTAGCAAAAAAATGAATAAATAAGGTTAATAAATGTTTGTTGAACAACCAAATGAACAAATGAACGCAGCATTGGCATCAAAGAGTGAAATTTGTTAGAACGGCTTTTTGTAAAGCAAAACAAAAAGCATGGTGAGGGTTGGGGGTGGGGAGGAAGCTGGAGACAGCAACAACTTCAGACTTTCCAGAGCTTTTTCATTTATGCTTCGATTTTAAAACTCCACGAGACAACAAGGATATTCTAATTGCATCCTGGAAAGAGGTACAGAATAGCGGCTTGCTAGTAAAAAACCTAAAGCATTTATTTATTATTTAATTTGTTTGCTCAAGAGACTTCACCTCTGAGGTAGCATCTGTTTTCCATTGAAATCTGACTTTTACCTAATTGTACAGCTGGGGAGATTAAGGCACAAGGGGTTAAGTGAGTTTCCCAAGGTCACTGGCTTTTAGCCTATGTTAGGACCCAGGACCTGCAAGGGTTCTGCTCTCTGCTTTAGGTAGGGGACCACACATTGCCTCTGGTGCTCCGGTGGAGACCTATAAATAAGAAGTGAATTATTCTTTCATGTCCTCACTCTCCCTGCTTCTGATTCTCATTAATGGGGGTTGGGCTGGGCGGGGGGGAACAGGGGGACTGTGGGAGGCTGCAGGCTGTGGAGCAGGGGGTGGGGGAGGGGGGAAGGAGGGAGGAAAGCTGTTATCCTGCAGGGTCTTTGTTTAGGCCTGTTTTTTCTCTCAACAAATAGGCCGTGAGAAGGTAGGCTGGAATGGAACTGGTATGTTGGGTTACTTGTCAGTTCCTAGTCGTTCTGATCTGGTGACTAACTATGCTTCATCTCCATTAAATTGAGAAGAAGGGGAGGACTTAAGCTCCTTTAGGGCGAAAGAAGAAACTTTCTGAGCAGAAGGGAATGTTCCCTAGGCTTCAGCTGGCAAGGGGTGCTCTGGAAGATTCAATTCACTTGCTTTTCTAGTGGCATTTCCTAGACTGCCTGGACAACTTTCTTGCCACTACCTAAATACTCTTTCCCCACTTCCCCAATCCCTCTATTTCTGGTACTATGATCAAATCCAGCATGGCCCTTGGATGGGGTGTGTCAATCTATTCCACTAAGACCATGCTCACCAGGCCTGTAAGTTTCCTGACCCAACTGCCCCATCCTGGCTACTACTCTCTTTGTATATCATCTCCTCCTATGAAAATACAAAGCTTCTTGAAGTCAGAGGATGCCTTTGCTTCTCTATTCACATTGTTTGAGCTTAGCACAGTGCTTGGCACATAATAAGTGCTTTTCTATTCCTACCTTCCCTGGAGAGCTCTAAGAACAAAATAGGCATTGATCTGTCTAGACTGTTTGTTGATTGATAGAGACAATCACAATCAGAGGAACAGAGGCATGCTGGTAGCTTCTGAAGTCTCCTTTCAACATTGTCATCCCCTGATCTCAATCATTAAATATGGCAGGAGGAGAGTATTATTATAGTCACAGGAATCAGTCCATCAAATAGCTGAGGAATGCACGCTTTGCTGCTGAATGAGGTCTGGTCTTCTCCAAGAACTGAACTTATTGTCCTGGAAATGGAGTCAGGAAGATCTGGGTTCAAATTCTGCCTCTGATGTTTATTAACTGTGTGACCTTGGACAAAGTAATTAACCTCTAAGAGTCTTAGTTTCCTCATGTGTAAAATGAACATCATAATGTATTTAATATCGCCCTTACTAACAGTGAGAATGTGTCCATGGCTAGTGGCTGGCTATTCTTCAGCTCTTTTCTGGGCAGCTAGATGTGACAGAGGCCACTCACTATTTCATTGCCTCAGAAAACTAAATTTAATTAGCCTGTGATCCATATCTCAGATCGGTTTCTCATCTGCTTGAAAACAAAAATGGACTTCATTCTTTTTTTTTAATTTTTTTAAATTTTTTTAATATGTTTAGTTTTCAGCATTGATTTTCACAGGAGTTTGAATTACAAATTTTCCCCCCATTTCCAGCCCCCAACTCCAAGATGGCATACACTCTGGTTGCCCTGTTCCCCAGTCTGCCTTCCCCTCCGTCACCCCACTCCCTTCCCATCCCCCTTTCCCTTCCTTTCTTGTAGGGCAAGATAAATCTCTATGCCCCATTGCCTGTGCATCTTATTTTCTAGTTGAATGAAAAAAAAAAACTTTTTTACTTTTGAACATCTATTTT
>JAQQSZ010011644.1:0-12199 GCA_028646595.1 Phalanger gymnotis | reverse complement strand
TTGACTTTCAAACACAAGAATCAAGAGAAGCATGAAAAGGTAAACAAGAAAGAGAAATCACAAGGGACTTACTAAAGTTGAACTGTTTTGTTTACATTCCTACATGGAAAGATGATGTGTATAATTCATGAGACCTCAGTATTAGAGTAGCTGAAAGGAATATGCACAGGAAATAGGAAATAGGAAAGGAATAGGGACAGGGTCAAGGGAGAAAATTCAATAAAGGAGGATAGGATAGGAAGGAGCAAAACATAGTTATTCTTTTACAACATGAGTATTGTGGAATAGTTTTACATAATGATACACATGTGGCCTGTGTTGAATTGCTTGCCTTCTTAGGGAGGTTGGGCGGGGGAGGGAAGAGGAGAGAGAATTTGGAACTCCAAGTTTTAAAAACAGATGTTCAAAAACAAACAAAAAAAAGTTTTTGCATGCAACTAGGAAATAAGGTACACAGGCAATGGGTAATAGAAAGTTATCTTGCCCTACAAGAGAAGAAGGGAAAAGGGGATGGGTGGGGAGTAGGGTGACAGAAGGTAGGACTGACTGGGGTATGGGGCAACCAGGATATGTACCATCTTGGAGTGGGGGGCAGGGTAGAAATGGGGAGAAAATTCATAATTCGAACTTTTGTGAAAATCAATGCTGAAAACTAAATATATTAAATAAATTAAATTAAAAAAAGAAAGAAAAAAGGCAAAAAACCCCCCAAACAAACCAAAAACAAAAACCAATGATGGCAGGGCAGAAAGTGGTTTGAACTAATATTCAGAGTGCACTGTATGTATTTATGTGTCAATGAAGAGGCCAGCTGGCCTACAGTACGAGATGTACAGAGTATATAATCTGAGAGGAGTGAGTTGCTCTCAGATTGTGGAGTGTCTTGCTGTCAAGCAGAAGAATATGAGTTTTATTTGGTAGGCAATAGTGAATGCTAGAGACTTTTGAGAAGAAGGAATATAATCAGATATCTACATAATTTAAGATTATTTTAACAGTTATTTGATGGATGGATTGCAAGAGAGTAGAGTTTGTAAGAATTGTTAGGAAGCTATTACAGTAGTCCAGGTGGGTGTTAATGAATCTTGTTCTAGGATGATGGCCATGGCAATAGAAAAGAGGATTTTGAGGGTATTTGATGTTATAGAGGTGAAATTGATAAGATATGGAAGATATTGATTGAATATGAAAATTAAAGGAGGAGAAAAGTCAAAGATAAACCCAGTGTCATGAGCATGTAGCCTTGATGAATGGTGGTGCTATGCATACAAATTGTAGAAGGAAAAAGGGATTTTTAGAGGGTTGGGGAAGGGTGGGAACCTAATATCTATTTGTGATTTGTTGAATTTTAGATGTTGGTGAGGCTCCTAGGTAGTGAGTACCACGTCCTGTAGGCTCTTGGAAATGTTCATCTAGTGTTCACAAGAGGTATCAGGACTGGATAAACAGATTTGGGAGTCCTCTGTACAAAGATGGTAGTTGCACCCTGTAGTAGCATAGACAGAAGAGGGACAAGGGTATTATTTTGGGGAATAATCACAGTAAGAAGACCTGTGGAAGATGAGGAACAAGAGGACTGTAGGATTTTTTTGATTATGAGATTATAGACTTAGAAATAAAAGGAATTTGAGATCATCCTTTCCTGTTTTTTTTTTTGTTTTTAAAGATGAGAAAACTGAGGACCAAAGAGGCAAATTGACTTATTAACTCAGGGTCATTCAGGTAGTAAGTGCCAGAACTGAACCTATGTCCTTTGACTTCAAACCTAGCACTAAAAAAATCGGTGTCTTTTGTTTTTATTATATCTTTCTTTACTTTTTTTGCCCTCCCTTTCTCTATCCAACCAATCATCCCTTATAATGCTAAGGAATAAAAAAATGAAAGAAATCATTTTAGCAATACCAACCAAAACATAACCAAGTTTGATAATATACAATATTTGACAGTTAGAGTCACTCACTTCTGCAAAGAGTGATGGAAAGTGCATTTTCTTTTTTTTAATAGTATTTTATTTTTTCCAACTACATGTAAAGACAATTTTTAACATTCATTATAAAAAAATTTTGAGTTCCAAATTTTCTTCTTCCTTTCCTCCTCCCTAAAAAGGTAAGAATTTTAAGTAGATTTTATATGTGAAATTGTGTAAAACATATTCCCAAATTAGTCATGTCGTGAAAGAAGAAATAGACCAAAAGAAAAAAAAAATCTTGAAAAAGATCAAGAAAGTGAAAATAGTATGCTTCATTCTGCATTCAGGCTCCATCAGTTCTTTCTCTGGATGTGGATAGCATTTTTCATCATGACTCCTTTGGAATTATCTTGGATCATTGCATTGCTGAGAAGAGCTGAATTATACATAGTTATCATCACACAATATTGCTGTTACTGTGTACAATGTTCTCCTGATTCTTCTCACTTCACTTTGCATCAGTTCATTTAAGTCTTTCCAGGTTTTTCTGAAATCTGCTTGCTTGTCATTTCTTATAGCACAATAGTATTTCCTTACATTCATGTATCGCAGCTTGTTTAGCCATTCCCCAGTTGATGAGGAATTTCCAATTTCTTTGCCACCACAAAAAGAGCTGCTATAAATATTTTTATACATTTAGGTCCTTTCCCCTTTTTTATGGTCTCTTTGGAATACAGAGCTAGTAGTGGTATTAGTGTTTCCTCATTTGCCTATCCTAATTGTTTCAATTTCTTTTTCTTCACTTTTTGCTATAGCTAACATTTATAGTACAATATTGAACACTAGTGGTGATAATGAGCATCCTTGCTTCATCCCTCATCTTACTGAGAAGGCTTCTGGCTTATCCTCATTACCAATAATGCTTGCTAACAGTTTAAAATAGACACTACTTATCATTTTAAGGAAAACTACATTTATTTCTAAACTCTCTAGTGTTTTTAACAGGCTTGGAGTGCCGCATTTTGTCAGAAGCCTTTTGAGATAATCATATGATTTCTCTTGGTTTTGTTATTGATATGGTCATTTATTCTGGTAGTCTTCGTAGTATTGAACCATCCCCACATTCTTGGTATAAATCCCTCCTATATGACCCTCCTGGTCATAGTATTTGATCCTTTCGATATATTGCTGTAATTTCCTTGCTAATATTTTATTTTAAATTTTTGTATCAACATTCATTAGGGAAGTTGGTCTTTGGTTTTCTTTCTGTTTTGGCTCTTCTTGCCTTAGGTATCAGCATGTATATTATATGTGTCATAAAAGAAATTTGGTAGGAGTCTTTCTTCACCTCTTTTCCCAAGTAGTTTATGTAGTGTTAATTAGAAATAGAATAGAAATAGAATTAATTGTTCTTTAAATGTTTGGTAGAATTCACTTGTGAATCCATCTGGCCTTGGAGATTTTTTTCTTAGGGAGTTAATTGATGGCTTGTTCAATTTTTTTGCCCTAAAATGAGGTTATTTAAGTAATATTTCCTCTTCTGTTAATCTGGGCAACTTATATTTTTGTAAATATCCATTTCACTTAGATTGTCAGATTTATTGGCATACAGTTGGGCAAAATAGCTCCTAATTATTGCTTTAATGTCCTCTTCCTTGGTGGTGATTTTACCTTTTTCTTTTTTGATATTGATAATTTGGTTTTCTTTTTTTTAAAATCAAATTAACCAATTTAACAAATTAACCAAATCTATTTGATTGGTTTGTTTTTTTTTCCTCACAAAACCAGCTCTTAGTTTTATTTATTAATCTCTCCTTTGATTTTCTGAATTTCCAATATGGCATTAATTGAGGCTTTTAAATTTGTTCTTTTTTTAGTTTTTTTAGTTGTATGCCCAATTCATTGATCTGCTCTTTCTCTATTTTATTGATGTAAGCCTTTAGAGATATAAATTTTCCCCTAAGAACTGCATGAGCTGTATCCCATAAATTTTTGTATCTTGTCTCATTGTTGTCATTCTCTTTTATGAAATTATTGATTGTTTCTATGATTTATTGTTTGACCCACTCATTCTTTAGGATTAAATTATTTAGTTTCCAATTAATTTTTAATTGATCTTTCCATGACACTTTATTAAATGTATTTTTATTGGATCATGATCAGGAACAAATGCATTCAATATTTCTGCCTTTCTGCTTTTGATTATGAGTTTTTTACACCCTAATGCAATGGTTGTTTTATGTATAGGTGCCATGTCCTCCATAGAAAAAGGTATATTCCTTTCTATTGTCATTCAGTTTTCTCCAGAGGTCTATCATATCTAACTTTTCTAAAATTCTACTAATCTTCTTAACTTCTTTCTTTATTTTATAGTTAGATTTATCTAGTTTTGAGAGGAGAAAGTTGACATCCTCTTCTATTATAACAGTTTTACTGTCTTATTTCCTTTTTTGTTTAGTTTTGGTATTACTTAATATTGATATTACTTCATTATGTATGGTACTTTCTAGCAAGATGTAGTTTCCTTCCTTGTCTCTTTTAATTAGATCTGTTTCTGCTTTTGCTTTGTCTGAGATCATGATTGCTACCCCTGCTTTTTTTTTTCCTTCAGCTGAAGCATAATATATTCTGCTGTAGCCTTTTACCTTTACTCCATGTGTCTCTTTCAGCTTCAGATGTGTTTCTTGTAAACAGCACTTTGTAGCATTCTGGTTTTTAATCCAGTCTGCTATCCATTTCTGTTTTATTGGTGAGTTTATCACATTCAAATTCATAGTTATGATTATTGTGTATTTCCCTCCATCCTATCCTCCTCCTGTTTATACTTTTCTCTTTCTCCTTTCACCCTGTCCTTCCTCACCAGTCCTTCTGATCAACACCTCCCTCAATATGCCTTCCCTTCTATTAGCCCTCACTCCCCTTTTCTTGTCCCCTTCCCCTTCTGTTTCTCTGTGGGGTAAGATAGAGCTCTATACTCAATTAAGTGTGTGTTATTCCCTCTTTGAGTCAAATCCGATGAGAATAAAGTTCAAGCCTTAGCCCCCCTCCTTTCTTCTGCTCTGCTGTAATAAGTCTTTTGTGCCTCTTCATGTGATATAATTTACCCCATTCTGCCTCTCCTTCTTCTCCCAGTCCAATCCTCTATCACACTCCTTAATTTTTTTTATATCATCCTGTTATAGTTAATCCATACTTTCTTATTATGTGTATTCCTTCTAACTGCCCTAAGAAAGATACAGAAGAGGTACAAGTATCATCTACCCATGTAGGGATATAAACAGTTTAAACTTAAGAATGATTTATGTTTTTTCTTCTCCATTTACTTTTTTATGCTTCTCTTCAGTATTATGTTTGCAAAACAAATTTTCTGTTTAGTTCAGGAGTGTTTAAAAGCCCCCTATTTCATTGAATATTCATTTTCCCCCCTGAAAGATTATACTTAGTTTTGCTGGGTAGTGGTTTCTTGGTTGTAATTCAAACTCCTTTGTCATCCAGAATATATTCGAAGACCTCTAATCCTTTAATGTAGAAGCTGCTAAATCCTGTGTAATCCTGTATGTGAGTTTTTGGTATTTGAATTGTTTCTTTCTGGGTGCTTACAGTATTTTCTCCTTGACCTGAGAGTTCTGGAATTTGGCTATAATATTCCTGGGGGCTTCCATTTTGAGATCTTTATCAGGAGATAATCAATACATTCTTTCAGTTGCCATTTTGCCCTCTGGTTCTAGGATATCAGGGCAGTTTTCCTTGATAATTTCTTGAAAGATGCTGTCTTGGCTTTTTTTTTTTTTGATGCTGACTTTCCGGGAGTCCAATCTTAAATTATCTTTCCTGGATCTGTTTTCCAGGTCAGTTGTTATTCACTGAGGTATTTTACATTTTTTTTCTATTTTTTCATTTGTTTGATTTATTCTTGATATCTCATAGAGTCATTAGCTTCTGCTTGCCCGACTCTGATTTTGAAGGAATTATTTTCTTTAGTTAACTTTTATGCCTTCTTTTCTGTTTGGCCAATTCTACTTTTTAAGGAGTTTTTTTTTTTTAGTAGATTTTTGTATCTCCTTTTTTATTTGGTCAGTTCTACTTTTTAAGGAGTTGTTTTCTTTTTCTAAGCTGTTAACTCGTTTTCATGGTTCTCTTGCATAACTCTTATCTTTTCCCAGTTTTTCTTCTGCCACTCTTATTTGATTTTTAAGATCTTTTTTGAGCTATTTCAAGAGGATTTTTGGGGCCTGAGACCAATTTGTATTTCTCTTTGAGCTTTTACATGTAGGTGTTTTGACATTGTTTTCTTCTGAGTTTGTGTTTTGATCTTCCTTGTCACCATAATACCTTTCTGTGGTCAGAGCTTAATTCTTTTTGTTTTTTTGCTCATTTTCCAGCCTATTTCCAGCTCTGCTCCTGGGGCACAGGGGGCACTATCCCAAGCTTTGTGTGCTGCGGGGGCCAGGGGTCTGGTTACTGGCTGTCTGAGCCAGGACCTCTGGGGCTGCTGATTCACAGCTGTGCTAGGGTCTCTCAGCCTGCCAGGCCTGACCCCTAGTGTGCTGTGTTGGGGCTGGACAGCTCACTGCTGCCCTGCTGTGCCACTGGCCTGTTGAGCCGGGACCACCGAGCCTCAGTTGCTGATCTGTTCTGGGGTTAGGGCCCTCCCACTGGCTTGCTAGGACACCACTTGTTCTGGGCTGTGCTCCGTTTTTACCCAAGTGAAGTAGACCTTTCCTGTAATTCTTCTATGTTATCTAGGGCTGGAAAATTGTTTCACCCCTCCCTTTCGTGAGTTCTGTCACTCCAGATTTCATTTTGAGTTGTGATTTAAAATTGTTTCTAGGGAAATTGGGGAGAGCTCAGGCAGCTTCCTGCCTTTTCTCCACTGTCTTGACTCCACCCCCTCTATTCCAAATGTGCATTTTATAAACTTTTTTCTGGGAGCAGCCTGGTCTTTATAATTACACAGGATCCAGGATTTAGTGACTTATGTTTCTGTTTGTATTATTGTAATAATTTTTTCCTAGTTCTTCTACTTCATTTCATGTCTTCCCATGTTTCTCTGAATTCTTCATATTCATCATTTTTTATGGCACAGTAATATTCTGCACCATTCATGTACCACAATCTGTTTGTCAGTTTCCTAATCAGTGAGACTCTGGGAGGGGGAATGCTATCATGGAGAAGAACTAGATGGACATTGTGCCTGAAACACAAAATACACGAAGAAGAATATACATTATGAAGGAAGCCTAAGAAAAGTAGAATGAAGCCATAATTCTTTTTGGCTTTAAAATCCCGACTGACTATTTTGCATTTTAACCCAAAGTCTATAGGAAATCACTGAAGAGTTTTGAGTAGGCGAGTGACAGTCAAATCTGTGTTTTAGGAATTTTGCAGCTGTATGGAGGATGGATTGGAGAAGGGAGAAACTGGAAAGAGAAACCCAGCATTCTTTACGGAGGAGTGATTTGTGAGGTAGGAGAAGTAGCAGAATGTCATGTCTTTGAAGCAGAAGGAGGAATTATCCAAAGGGGTAGGATAGGATCCTTAGTTTCTAATGTTCCCAAGAGGTGAAGGAGGGTAACTGGGGGGGACTATTGACTTTCATGATTTTCAGATCGTTGGTGATATCAGAGAGACCAGTTGCCCTGCAGTAGTAAGTTCAAATGCCTGATCATAAGGGACTGAGGAGAGGATGGGTAGTTGAGAAAGTTGTGGCAGTACTTATTCCAACAACTATTCCAAAAACTTTAGGAATATACTTCCTTTTGTGGGTGGAGGGGTTTGTTCCTGAGTCAGATAGAAAGATCAAGGAGAGGCTTCTTTTTTCTTTTTACTATGGAGAAGTCATAGACATGAGAAAACAGGAAAAAATTCTTAAAAAAAGGAATATTAAAAATACATGAATTGGAAGAGGAGTTGAGCTCTGGAATAAAATCCTGGAGGAGCCAGGTGGGGAGTGAGATGGGCATGGGTAGGAAGATCATCCTTAATGAGTATCAGGGATTTCTCCTGTGACCAGAAAGAAGGAGAAATAGGGTGTGGTAGTAGGAATTGTTGAGGAATGGAAGAAGGAATTGGGGAATTTCCTGTAGTATGGCCTGAATCATCTCAGCAATATTGGAAGTGAGGGAAAGGGTAGGAGTCAGGTTGGTGGGGAGATCAGAGAAGGATAGATTTGGCGCAGTCACTGTGCTTACTGTAGGGAATGAGATAAGAATTAGATTGAAAAGGATTACTGAGCAGCACCGAAGGTCCTGCTGTGACATTGGGGAACTGATAAAATTAACTTGCTTTCATGAATTTCCCCAGTCCTGCTCAGTAGGCCAGAAGAGAAATGGAGAAATCAAATGATGAATATTTCCCAGGTATTCTGTTAAATTTAGTAAAAAATGTGCTAAGTGTCTACAGTTGTGGCAGACACTGTACTAGGGTATAAAGACAAAAATGAAATTGTCCCTGTGCAAAAGGGTTTACAGTCCAGCTGAGGGATACAACAGTGGTACACAAGTAAGCAAAGACAAAGTATGTTGTTATATCAAGTCTTTTTAAGAGGCAGAGAGTGCATGTACCTGGAGCATCGTGAAAAGTCTCATATAGGAAGTATTAACTGAACTTTCTTTGAAGGAAGCTAGGGATTCTACAAGGCAGAGGTGAGGAGGAGTGAATCCTAGATTTGTATAAAGGCCAGATTTGCACGTCAGATATGTGAAGATGTCGGAGAGGCAAGGAAGTTGAGATAGTAGTATCTAGTAGTAGTATTGAGGTAATTAAATGTTGGGGCTGATTGCCAGTTTTGGCGACACATGAAATTAGAGTAGGAGAGATGGACTGAGAGAATCAGAATGTTATGAGACCAAAGTTCTCTGAGGGTAGAGAGCATATTCAGAGACAGATAGTATGAAAGGTGAAAATATAGGAGGTTGAAGTTAAAGAGTTGAATTTGTTTTCTTTGTAGTAGCAGTGTGATTTTTAAAGATACTAAAATTAAGAGGTGACTGTATTAGTGCCTATCTAAAGTGGGGTGGAAAAGGTCTTTAGGGTGGCAGTGTTAGGGGGATCAAGTTTTCAGGGAAGTTGTCAACAAGAGTTCTTGTTGATGATGGCAGGGGTGAAGGTGGAAAGGAGAATCATGAGCCAAGTGCTAAATGACTGAAAAAGTTGGGAGAATGAAGAGTCTTGGGTAAATGATAGCAGTATAAGGTGTTCAAGCCATTTGCATGGACTTTGAAAGGGTTAAGAAAAAAGGGTGGTGATAGAAGAATGGTTTGATAGTGGCTGTGGTTAATGAGAAGTATGCCTGTTCCTCTCTTTGGTCTTTTGAATTAGGGGAAAGGTGCAAAGGAGTGGTTACCATTGAAGTGAGTTGCAAAGGATGTGTTATCTTCAGGTAAAGCTAAGTTTTAATTAAAGGGAAGTGGAAGGAATTTTGGTTCAGAAGTTCAAAGCTGTAGGGGAGTTGATCAAGACCAGTGCTGGAGTTCTAATGGGCTAAGTGGATAGTAATGGTTGATTAGTGAACTGAATTAAAATTGGATAAAGGAGGAGAAGGGGTGATTGGAACAACATTACAACCGTAGGTGCACAATTCTTCCACCCTCAACTGATGGGGACTGGCTCTTGGGGGATTAGGGAGCCATCAGAACAGGAGGTAGATTGCCACAGCAACCACTTCCATATATGTGCTTTCTTCCCCATTTAGAATGTAAGCTTCCCTTTTGTGTTGTATCACCGACACTTAATATAGTGCTTGATACATACTAAGGGTGTAAGAAATGCCTTTTTACTCATTCATTCATCTAGTCATGATTGAGGGATATGATCAGAATGAGGTGTCATGAAGACTGCAGGGGCACTTGTGTAAAGGATGGATTAGAGAAGGTACACATTAGAGTGAGGAATACGTGTTAGGAAGTGGTTATTATATATAGTTTAAGGGAAATGTGATGAGAGCCTAATCTAGAGTGATCAAAGTGGGAAAGTAGAAAGGATGGACTGGACATGAGACACTATACAGACAGAATCAGCAGGGCCTGTCAAGTGCTTGGCTATAGAGGGCAGGAGAAAGGGTATGATCAAAGATGACTCTTAAGTTTGGGTCTTGGATGACTGGGAGAATGGTCTTGTAAATAAAAAGTAGAAACATCAGAAGCAGCACATTTGGGGAGACAGATGAATCTTTTGATTATTTTGAGTAATGTCTTTTTTCTTTTTGTAGGAATGCTGCCTTGATAGTTTTTATTGTCATCTTCTGGTTCTTATTTTTCTAAGCTCTTCATCATCGTTACCATTTATCCACGAGGTGTAGTATCCCATTGTATTAGGAACTCAGTCCAGCTAGATTGTTCTCATATTTATCAGCATCTTATACAATGCCTTGAAGTACTATTTAATTCATTGTTTTTGAAGACTATTTTTAGCACAAGTTTTAAAAACCCTTCTTTATGGTCTTCATAGTTATCACTGGAATTTTGAATACTATTGCTTTATAATGCTAGGTATCTGGCCTCCTTGTTTTTCAATCTTCCAAGTAGATTGTATTAAATTAATATTCCAGTTATGAATATTATTCTACTAATGTTACCCAGGAACCAGAAGTCACATTCATGAATACACACTTAGAGTATATTATTAATTTATAAGAACAATTTATCTTTGTACTCTTTTGTATGTGTAGGAAAATCTTAATCATACACATACTCTGTTCTACATAGTTTTTTAATCCTTCAGATCTGTTAAATTAGTGTGAAGTCAAGTCAACAAACATTTATTAAATGCTAACTTTGTGCTAAGGGCCAGGAATAAAACTTCAAGTGGAAAGAAAGGCAGCACCGCCCCTAAGGAGCTTCCATTCTAATAGAGGAAGGCAGCATATAAAAAAAAAAGCTAAAACTGGTGATTAGGGGCAAATGGGGGGGAGAGAGGAAGTCCCCAGGAATGGACATCATAGAGAACGTCCATGAGTTGGGGAGGAAAAATGAAGACAGGAGTGACTTGGATGATTTCCTTAAAATGGAGATTCTAGGAGGACTCAGCCTATCAAAGGAAGGGACCACAGGATCAAGAGTACTCCAGTATGAGAAAACCTAGGGGCGGATCCAACTTCTAGGGTAAGGCAGCTTCTGTGCCATGGTAGAGAAAGTCCTAAGGAGTCAAGCATAGCGCCTAGAGAGGAATGAAGCAGGGGGAACTTCTGTTTTATCGTGTTAAATTGACACCATACAATTTAAAATGAACTTTTTGATCTAAGGAAGGTGTCCAGTTTCCTAAAAATCTAATTCTTGTTCTTTCTCTTATTCTATAGGTTGATCTGCCACTTTTTTCTTTTCTTATTACAAAACAATCTTCTTTCCTAATTCCTAGAATTGATATTTAAGATAATGAGTAGAATTATTGAAAACTGGAATCATTTTGTTGTATCTTATTTTACTGTTTTTTTTTTTTACCAGCAAAAGTGTGTATAGTCTAAATGTAAGAATTTGATAATGGATTTAAAATAAAGTATCAAAACAAGAAAATAAAAGTTTCTGTATCATTTCTTACAGTGTTAAACTATTTCGTGCCACGGATATTCAAGAGTTGGTTTTACTGGTATTCAGGAAAAGACAAGTAGCAAGAAAGAATTCCTGATGTGTGTGCTGATGTGTGATAAGATTAGTTAAGTTCTTGACGGAGATCGCTGAGCAGCAAATGGTTGACTTGTTGAGGTGATCCATGGGAAAGAGAGAATATGTAATTTAAGATATATTCACAAGATCTGAGGTGATTTTTTGTGGTTTTATTTATTTTTTTAATACATCATTATTTATTTAATATTTTTAGTTTTCAGCATTAATTTTCACAAGAGTTTGGATTAAAAATTTTTTCCCCATTTCTGCCCTCCCCCCCACTCCAAGATGGCATATATTCTGATTGCCCTATTCCCCAGTCAGCCCTCCCTTCTGTCACCGCACTCCCCCCCATTCCCTTTTCCCTTACTTTCTTGTAGGGCAAGATAGATTTCTATGCCCCATTGCCTGTATATCTTATTTTCTAGTTGCATGCAAAAAATTTTTTTTTGAACATCTTCTTTTAAAACTTTGAGTTCCAAATTCTCTCCCCTCTTCCCTCCCCAACCACCCTCCTTAAGAAGGCAAGCAATTCAACATAGGGCACATGTGTATCATTATGCAAAACCCTTCCACAATACTCATGTTGTGAAAGATTAACTGTATTTTGCTCCTTCCTATCCTATCCCCCATTATCCAGTTTTCTCTCTTGACCCTGTCCCTTTTCAAAAGTGTTTGCTTTTGGTTACAT
>JAQQSZ010011643.1:0-12199 GCA_028646595.1 Phalanger gymnotis | reverse complement strand
AAATCTTCAGCAGGCTCTTCACTCCTGCTCTGATCAGCCACTTAATTCTTCCCACCAGGTGGGCATGGGGCCAGAAGCAACTGCAGCTGTAGTTCTAAAGCTGCCCCACCTCCGCTGCCCCAGGGGCGGTGGCCGAACTGCAAACTCCTTCCTGTCCCGCAGCTTTTCCCACTAACCTTCTCTGTTGTCTTTGCTCTTTGTGGGTTGTGAGGTCTGGTGGATACCACAGCTCAGTAATTCAGGATACTAGGGCACTCTCCACTCGTCTCCTGGTCTGGTAGGTCTGTGTCAGGTCTGTTCGCCCCGTGCGCGCTGGGCTCAGCTCCACTCCCCTCAGCTGGGGGCTGGGAGCTCCGTGTGGGACAGACCTTACCCAGAGACCATCCAGGTTGTCCTGGGCTGGAGCCCTGCTTCCCTCTGCCACTTTGTGGGCTCTGCAACTCTAGAATTGGTTCAGAGCCATTTTTTTATAGGTTTTTGGAGGGACTTGGTGGGGAGCTCACGCCAGTCACTGCTTCCTAGCCACCATCTTGGCTCTGCCCCCCACCTAATTCTATTTTTTAAGGATGTATGTTCTTCCGTTAAATTTTTGGATCTCTTTTTCCAATTGCCCAACTTTATTTTCATAATTTTCATGAATTACTCTTATTTTTTCTCCAATTTTTCCTCAACCTCCCTTATTTGATTTTTGAAGTCTTTTTTAAGCTCTTCTAAGGACTTTTTATGGACTTGTGACCATTTGGCATTTTTTTCTTTGAAGTATAAGTAGTGGTTTTGATTTCACTCTTTTTCTTAGTATAAAGCCAGATCTTCTCTGTCACACTAGTAGTATGGTTGGGTTTTTTTTCTCTTTTGCTTACTTTTTTTTTCCCCATCTTATTTCTGGCTGTTAACTTTGTGTTAGAGTTGCGCTATAGTTCTGATATGTGGGAGATAGTGTCTCAAACTTCAGGTTCTTCTTGATCTGGGGCCCTGACCTCAGGTATTCCTCTCTGATTCTAAGCCATGACCAGGGCCTCCAGCAACTCTGTCACAGAAAATGCTCCTATTCCCTGAAGTCCCTCCTTTGGATGCAAGCTTCAGCTCACCTCCCTGCCCTGGAACCAAAAGGAAGGATTATGCTTTCCTAGGAGTGACCACAGCCGACAAAGGCCCTCCCCTCCATGACTGCACTCACCTATATAGGCTCAACTGTGAGACTTGGCTGTGGCTGGGTCCAAATCTGGTCAGTGCACTTGGGCTGCAGAAGACCCTAGAATCATCCCCTGATCAACCATCTGAACAGCATATTTTTCCATGGGGGGAAGTTTTCCTGAAGCTAAGGCTGTCTCTGACACAGCTGCCCCTAGAGCTTGTTGTTTGTTGATTCAGTATTTTCTGCTGGAGGTATCAATACTTCAACCAGGCCAGACCACCACTCTGAGAAGTCATGTTTTCCTAAGGTCCTTGCAAGTTGTCTTAAGCTGGACAACTGCTTTACCCTAACTTTTAATTATCTCTGCCATGCTAACGTTCACTTTGAGGCATTATTTTAAATTGTCTGTTGGGGAATTTGGGAGAGTCAGGTAATTTTCTGCCTTATTCCACCATCTTCACAGAAACCTCCCCACTGGTATAAAGATTTGTGTATTCTTTTAGCATTGTTTCTTTGACTTCTCTTCTGTCAAATTTTCTCTACTTCAATAATTTTTGTGTTCCAATTCATTAGTCTCTTTCAGTCTCTAATGCTTATCACAGATTCTCCTTCATATATTCCTTTTTTCTCCTCTAATTTTTCCTCATCTGTTAATCAAATGTGTATTTTTAATTTTTTTTGAATGCTGAATTTCCCTCTCAAACTCACTTTTTTTTTCCTTTTAGAGCTATAATTGCTCTTTTTAGATGTTCTGGGCATTCTTGCAAATCTTCCATGTCTATGGAGGGCCCACAGGATTATCCATTTCATCAGCTAAAATTGATTAATTTTCCTTAATCTTATAATATGAATCACTTAGTTCAAAGCCCTTTGTTTTTTCTTTGAGGCTCTATGCATTCTCCCTTTGATTTTTATTATATTCTGCTTGTCTAATCATGAGCTATGTTTTTGCTCAGGCTTATTATCCTGATCTTTTGGCTATGTCTGGATTTCAAGCTCTTTTTCCATCAAGTTCTATAATTGCTCCTTTTAGCCTATGGTTCTGCTTGCCACATATAACTTCCACCCTGACTGATGTTCCCTTCAACAATTCTTTTTTTTTCCTGGGTGGCTGAGCAGAATTTGTGTTTACCTTCTTCTTGAGAGGTAGAGAAATTTGTAAAATCATTGTCACAGGAGATCTCTACAGCTAGAAACCGAGTCATTAAACTTTAAGCTCTCTTGCCCTTACTATGAGAGGTTCACCAAGTCAAATGCGATCAGGGATACTGAATGGGAGTACTAACTAAGGAGAAGTGGAAGATACATTTGAAATTATCTAGTTCACTGAAGTTTTATTTATATATATATATATGTATATATGTATGTATGTATGTATGTATATGTATGTATGTATGAAGAAAATGAGACTGTAAGGAAGGACTTACTTATCCAGTGTCACAAAGCTAGTCAGTAGCAGTGCTATGATAAATCTCTAATTCTCTGTCAAATATCCTTTCTAGAATGCCATGCTGCCGACACTGTAATATAAATTCTTTTGGAGGCATATTCAGAGGCCGTAACATCAAAACAGATTGATCTTTCAATATATTTCATTGTAATGAACTTGTTAATACAAAATGCATAGAATTATATACTGTCACAATTTATAAACAATATACTACAGTATGCTATAATGTAAATTGTTTTTTAGTGATACAGGGACAGTATAATATATGAAAGCAGATTGATCTTGCATTATATTTAGGTTGCAATGAATTGATTTACACAAATATATGAATGGAATTATGTACTGTGACAGTGATCATTTCCTCATCTGTAAAACAATAGAACCAAACCACATGAACTCTAAGGTCTTTCCATTTCCTGCAACACACGATTTAATAATTCAGTGACTAACACCTGCTACCATCCTCAATCTAGTTGATAAGATTGAAGTTTTGGCAGTGAAAGTGGTTTCCTAGTGAAGAGGAGAGGAGAGGGACCATAGAGTTTAAATAAGAAGAAAAGAGAAAAGAGTAGATGAGAGAAGAACAAAGGAAGGAAAGAGGAGGAGAGGGTAAGAAAAGACAGGATTAAAAACAGAATTTCTAAAAATGTTTATATAAAAGATATTAAGGAAAGAGAAAGCAGTGAAGCAAAGGGATGAAGGGATTATCTATGGAAGAAAGAGTACAGAACTTTATTATTCCAGTGGCCAATTTATAGGATTAAATATTTAGCTCTAGAAGCAACTTAGAAGTCACCTAGGCTATACCTCCACTTATGTTAGAGAAGAGGGAACTGAGGCCCAGAAAATGGAATGGACTGTCTTGTGGTTATACCCTTTGTAAGTAACATAGATGGAATTTGAGCCACTCTGTTTTTCATGACACTAAAGTACACTACATCAACCTAACATATAGATTGTGCGGTGTAACAACAAAAACTTATATTGATGGTATTAATGTCCATTATAGTCTCTGACACCTCACAAATGTAGGGAGGTGGCCTTGGATATTTGAAGCTTATGCCAGTAGATCCAACAACCTAGGAAGACTTCAAATACATGCTTAAGTAATACATTGTGTCTTTCAGTGGAGGACCAGCCTAACTAACATGGGAAGGTTCATCTTGAGAAGACTGATGATGACTTGATAAGGTCATGAGTCGTTCCTGCTTTCTAGCCACAAAAATGTAGGAAATCATCTTCTAAAGTGTGGGACAGACTGAAATGTGGACTGGTGGAGGGGAATCTTCACAATGATGAAAATACAGACTATTGAAGTGTCAAGGGATACAGTAGAATTCTGTACATATCTGATGCACTTTCAATACATCCTCTCATTTGGTCATTACTACCACGCTGGTCAAGTGGGCAGTAGTACAAGTTTCATTGTGCTTCTTTTGCAGATAAGGAGCATGAGGCTCCTAAAGGTGAAATAATTTATTCAAGACAACTTGCCTTGCATGTGGGGTAACAGAATCAAACTCAGACATTCTTTCTTAAAATTCAATGCCCTTTACACTGTGCCACTTTCTCTGTGGGTTCAGATAGTGTAGGAGGATATATAAATACCCTAAGGTTCATCATTATAACACTAAGGCAGATACATTTCATGGTGAGTAGAGTCCTGGACCTGCTTCAGACACTTCTCAGTTGTCCAACCCTATGCAAGTGATTTAACCTCTCTGTGCCTCAGTTTCATCATATGGAAAATGAGAATAAAAGAACCTGAGGATCAAATGAGTATTTTGCAAACCTTGAAGTACTATATCACTACTAGTTTTTATTATGGTTGTTGTTATTATTAATTATTGGCTATTATCACAAGAGAGATGCAATTTCAAGAAGTAATGCAATTGATTGAGTTGTATATATATATTTGGAGGCCCTTGAAAGGAGCTCTTACCCTGTCATCCATAAATTTATTATTTTTTAAAGTTATTAGTGTATTGCAGAATAATTGATTTCATTTGTAATCCTATGTATTTTATGGCTTTCGAAACATTATTCTGAGAAGTGATTAGCCTGGCTTCCCCAGTCTGTCAAAGGGGTCTAGGACACAATCAGGATTATGACACCCTTCTCTAGATCAGGTCTTCTTAAACTTTTTCCAGTGGCAACCTTCCTTGGGTTGCATGGCTTCCTTGGCATTGCATGACCCGAGGGGATGCACAGTACAAAGTGTACTGCAGTGAAGTTGCCTGATGCCACACAGGCAAACAATGACAGAAACACCTTGGATTCATTACTTTTTTTAAATTTTGATTTAGATTGTTGCATGTTCAGAGACTTTTTACTGTTGACAAATTTTTTACAACCCTCTACTGCTCTTGATGATCTAGACAATCTCCAGAGTGAAATAAGAGAGGTTCTGCCATGGACAGACCATAGCTCAAACGTGGTTCATTCCCAGAGGCCACATCAGTAAGTTGGCACATGCCCAAGAGGAGAAGGCATGTGTACCACCTGAAGACACATTGAAAAAAAAGTACCTGAGGTTAGAAGAGAAAACTTAGGAGAGTTCATGCTCATAGTTTTCTAGGATTTGAAGGGCTAACATATAGAGAAGAGGTAAGATTTTTTCCCACTCATCCCAGTTGGCAGAGTTAAAACCAATGTCTAAAAGCTACAAAAAGATATTGGCTCAATGTAACAAAAGAGAAAGGAGAAAGCGCACACACACACACACACACACACACACACACACACATACTCACAACCTAGTTACCAACAGCAACAACATATTTATAGCAATTAATGCTATCTTCAATTAGAGAATGGGTTATCTTGGGAGGTAATGATTTCCCCTGCACTGAAGATCTTTCAGCAGAAGATATAAGACCACTTGATGGTTTCATTGTAAAAAGATTTTTTGTTCAACAGCAAGCTAGATTAGAGGACCTGCCATGACATATCTTGGAGATTCTATGATTGAATTTCCTTCTGCATTATTGCCTCAATGCCATTCTGACATTTAGATGGTCATAATTAATGCACATTATTTGTTATACCTTAGGTTTCTTAGGAGAATGAGGAGCCAGACGTGTACAGAAATATGCTGACTCATGTTAGTACTGATTAACAGAATCAAAATAGGGATGTTTGTTGGTGTTCCCTTCTGGGGTTTTCTTAACATAGATATTACAGCGGTTTAAGCATTTCCTTCTCCAGCTCATTTTATAGATGAGGAAGTGAGGCAAACAGGGTTAAGTGACTTGCCCAGGGTCACCTAGCTAGTAAGAGTCTATAAATAGATTTGAACTCATGAAGATAAGTCTTCTGGATTCCAGGCCCAGTGTTCACCTTGCTGCCCCAAACAGGGGTGTGGGAAAGCAAATAAGCAGCACTTGTTTGGTTTAAGGCATCCTCAGGTGACCACAAAGACCTAGTTCCCCAAACATAATGAACAAGGTTAATAATTGTGGTTTGTGATCTCCACTCATCACTAGTGATGGCTGACATTTGTATGGATCTTTAGGTTTGCAAAATACTTTACATGCATTATCTCATTTGATTTTCAAAACAACTCTCTAAGGTAGGTATTAGAGATAGTTACCTGAGAAAATCATATAACTTATCTGAGCTTGAGCTTCTTTATCCAAGAAAATAAGGACAATTAGAGCACCTACCTTATAGGTCATAGTGCAGATGAGATGCAATGATGTATGTAAAGTTCTTAATAAATCTTCTGGTGAAATGTAAATTATCTTACATGTAAATTAAAGTATCTCTGTTTTGCAAATAAGGACTAAAAATGGTTAAGGCAGGGATGGACACATGTGGTCTTCTAGGTCCTTGGGTGCTGCCTTTAGACTGAGTCTAAATTTTACAGAACAAATCCTTTTATTCTGGGGATCTGTTCTGTGAAGTTTGGGTTCAGTCAAAGGCTGTACTTGAGGACCTAGAGGGCCACATATGGCCATGAAGCTTCAGGTTCCCCAACCATGGGTTAAGGTCTCAATGTAACAGTAAAGGTGAGATTTGCACACAGAGATCTCCTAACATTAAATCCAACTTCCTTTTTTACTACATCGCGTTGCCTCTTACTCTAAGACCCATAATTTGAAAAGTGTGGGGAATACCTTTCACTCACACAAATCTGAATACCCTCCATGCCTTATGAGATGGGTTTATATGTTTTGTACTCCTATCCTTCCAAATCATTACTTGAGGCTCAATCTAGTGATGAGCTTTCTTTATCCAACTAGAATGGTTTTCAAAGGACAAGAACATACTCCATTGCTGCCCATACTCACAGGTGTCCTTGTAAAATATATCCTTGGTAGGATCTATCGGACCATCTTATACAGGCCAGTGATACAGTTCAGCATTGGCATCTCATTGGCATGAGATTTTCTTGGAAAGAAGGACCTCCATTCAATAGCCCAAAATGATTACCTTGCTGCTCTCCCAATCCCTACTTCTCATTCACCCATTCAATAAGAATTAAAAAAAAAATCCTACTCATGAAAAGCCCTGTGTTCAGTCCCTAGAGATAAACAAAAAAATAAAACCCTTCCTGTGCTCAAAGAGACCCCAAAATGTGCCTGTGTGTCTCCACAGCCCAAGATATCCTCATCTCATCTACATTTTTTCTAGTTCACTAGTTAACTTTGAAGATATACTATCAGAAAGGCCTATGGGAACTTAGTGAGATGATGCAAATGGAGTGGGGGAGGAAAACAAAGAAGAGAAACCTCTCTCCATCATTGAGATATAGCCTAAGTGTCTCTGGATGCTTCATTCTTACTCTCTTTCCTTGTTCAGGTGGTGAGGTCTTGAGGTCAAAGTTGAGTAGTAACCTGGGACATTTCTCAAGTTGCTTTTTGTACAGAACTAATTCGGTGACTGCTAAATTCTCCTGTGTCCACTTTGGGAGATTCAGAAACTTTTATGAGGCTGAAAATGGTAACCAAGATTAAGGTTCACAATGTTTGAAATGTGGCAGGAGGGGGTGAGAGACAAATGGTGTCTAATACTGTTTCCAGAATGATTTCATCTGAGCTGCCTCTGGAAAGGAAGGTCAGAGAAGGGGTAAGTCAAAAGAATGTCAGCCTCTTAGCAAGATCTTTCTTTAGATTTCATTGGTAGAAGAAGGAGGTGCTGTAAAAGAACAAATCCCATCCCCGGATGTGCATATAATCCTTTTGTTCTGTCATGATGAGGCTGTGAATTTGATGGACCGTTTGCAACAGTCATTGAGGCTCACTCGTGATGTCTTTACAGAGCAGTCCCTAGGGAGGAGGTTTGTGTAATATTGCTAGATTCCCATCTGGCAAAATTGACCACTCTTCTTTCAGTGCAGGTAAGGGAAAAAACAATGAAGCTAAATTCATCAAAACAAATTCAGATTTATTTTAAGAAAAAGGAAATGTTCCATTCCAAACCTCTTTTACATGGTTTTGAAATCCAGCCAGTCTCCCACATCACACAACTTTACTCATTCATTTCTATGCAGCATAGCACAATAGAAAGAACGGAGCCTTGAGTGATATTGATAAGTCACAATCTCTCCCGGGCCTCAGTTTTTACCTCTGCAAAATGAAGGAGTTCTGCTACATGATCCTGATCTAAACTCCTATAATTCTATATGCCACCCTTGGCTCATATTTTTCAATGTGTCTAAATCCATCTATTCCCCCACCCCCCACCAATCATAATCCTGGTCTATGAAATCCTAACCATCCTTCAAAATTCAGTGCAAACAGCAATTATCCAAGACTCCTTCTGTGATTTTTGTCCTCCCTCTGACCTTGAATAGGTTTATTCTCTCACATAACTACTACATATGTGTGTATGCATGTATATGTATGTATGTATGTGTATGTGTAGGCATATGTGTGTGTGTATGTGCACAAGCATCTGTGTATACAAACATACAAATTATTAGGAGCAACTAGTTGACGCAGTGGATAGAGATTGGAGCCCAAAGTCAAAAAGACTCGTCTTCCTGAATTCAAATATGGCCTCAGACATTTCTTGGCTGTGTGACCCTGGGCAAGTCACTTATCCCTGTTTGCCTTAGTTTCCTCATCTCTAAAATCAGCTGGAGGAGGAAATGGTAAAGTATTCCCGTATCATTCCCAAAAAACCCAAATAGGATCACAAAGAGTCACATATGACTGAAGCAAATGAACAACTATCCAGCTAGCTAGCTAGCTGTTTATCTATCTATCTTTCTGTAATTTAAACTATTCTTTGCTATCTTTTGCCCTTACTAAATTGCAAATAGAACTTGGAAGTGCTGGACTTTATGGTAAAAGAGATAGGCATGAGTCATATCTCTGCTAGGAGCTCCATGATCTTCAGCAAATCATTCAACCTCACTGAGTCTCAATTTTGTCATCTCCAAATGTAAAGAGCATTGTAAATGTAAATAAAAAATGTACACATGAGGGGCAGCTAGGTGGCTCAGTGAGTAGAGCACTGGCCCTAGAGTCAGGAAGATATAAGTTCAAATCTGGCCTCACACAATTGACATATTTGCTAGCTGCATGACCTTGGGCAAGTCACTTAATCCCAATTGCCTTGCCGTCCCCCCTCCAAAAAGAAAAAAAAAAGAGTGCATGTAAATACATGTAGGAAAGACTCATTATCTTAAATATGATATTTCACTATATTCCGCCTGGCTTCGCTTCTTTGGACTGGACTCCTTCTTGCCCCTAGGAACCTCATTATTAGGAAACATCATCCCGTGAGAGCATATCAGTCTTGGTACTCACTCATCATCAGTATTCTCAATAACCTCTGTCCCTCTGACTGGAAGGCAGAGCAAAGAAATCCTCTCAAAGCATTCATTTAAAGGGCTCCAAAGCCAGCCACCTCTTTATTTTCTGCCCAGCTGTAGTCCTTTGAATTGGATTTCATAATGCCTCCATATCAGGAACCTTCTCTACTTTCCCCTTTTTCAACTTCCTTTTGAGTGCTGTCATCTTCCATTAGATTGCAATTACCTTGGGGCTGGTAACAATTTTTATTTTTATTTTTTCTTTCATATTTTATATTTCCTTTCATATTTATTCATATTCTGTATTTGTTTCATATTCTTTAGTAGTTGGCAAATGCCTGGCACAAAGTTGATGATTGATAAGTATTTATTGACTGGCTGACTAGTTCTTTAATTATTTTCTGTTGATGTATTGATCATTATCTCTACCTAAATATGAGAGATAGCAAACAAAATAGGCAAGTTAGGATTCAAAAAGACTGTGACAAGTTAGAACATTGAAGTGAATTGATTAAGATGTAATTTATTAAAGATAAATGTAAAGCCTTACTCTTGGGTTTAAAAAATCAGTTTACGAGATAGAAGATAGAAGAGGCATGCATGGATGAATAGCAGTTTATCTAAATTGATCTGGTAACTTTAGCAGGTAAAAAATCAAAATGGATCAACCATGTAAAATGGTAGACAAGAAAGCCAGTGTAAACTAGGACTATAATATTAGATAATTGCATTTGAAAATAAAGTGTGGACAGTACTGTTCCCCTCCCCTAGGGTACTGCTCTCCATAGAGCGCTAAGTTCCACTTTGAGGAAACATATTTTATAAAAAAAAATTTGTTAAGTTAGAGAATATCCTGAGAAGTGCAATGAACATGGTGAAGGGCCTCAAGTTCATGCCATGTGAGGTTTTGTTTTTTTTTTTTAATAAAGCAAGGCTATTTAGTCTGGAGAAAAGAGAGAGGATGCGACACTTGGTGCCTGCCTTCAAATACTTGAAGGTTATAATATGGATGAGGAATTAGAATTCTTTGGTTTGACTCCAGAAGGAAAAGCTAGGAGTAATAGTTGAAAGAGCAGAGAGAGACACAGAGACAGAGAGAGACAAAAAGACAGAGAGACAAAGAGACAGACAGAGGCAGAGACACAGAGGCAGAGACAGAGAATGGTGCTGGTTTGAGGATTCTTTGACCACAGGAGCAAAGAACACTGCTCCTAAAGATTGAAAGGTTTCATCAAACCAGGAAAGAAATGGAGAAAGAGCAAGGAAAGTTGGATCTCAGAAGACTGGAATCTTTAAGTGCTTCCAACTACTATAAACCTAGTCATATAATACGACATCATCTAAGTTTGCTGCTTAAGCACCACCATGCCAATTTCACCTTCTACAAAACCTAAATATGAAAGGACAAGATACTTTGGAGCTCCACAGATAATGTAAATTTGTTGCATGTATATATGCATATATACACATACAAAAAAGGTATGAATATATGTATTGTATGTGTGTAAATATAAACATGTTACACATATATGTATGTGTATATATCCATTCACCTCATTTGATTCATTCATTTTAAAATAATATATTTAAATTTCACATATATACACACATGTATAGATCACATACATGTGTATATGCATGTGTGTATGTATATATGATAGAAAATAGTACTGTTTCATAAAATGATAATTGTTAAGTCAGAAGTATGCCAAAATGTGAATGTGTTGACATACAACAAATGAAACATCTTCTTTACATCTTAAAATAAAGGACTATAAAATATAATGTGTCCACCTTTTACTAAAATTGCTTGTTTACTTCATTTGGCATTGTGACTAATCTAGTTTCACTGTAGACTTGAATGATCCTTGAAATATGACTTCTCTATACCAACAAATACTTCTATATCTCCAAGAGTCCTTTAATGGTTTTCTTTAAGAGCTACAACTTCTGCATGTTTTCTTGATGTCATGTTCATTCTTTTTTTTTTAAATTGAATTTTATTTAACCAGAACACAAATACAAAATAAAGGAAACAAAAAACATATCATAAACTTAAATATTGAAACTTAAATATAAAGAATAAAGAAAAAAAGCATGTCATGTACATAGCAGAACATAGGAGAGAATTCAAAATATTTAACAATAAATTTTCATTTCAAGAAAGCCTATATGATAAATAATACACCTTGTGTTGAGAATTGTCCATCTTTTCTTTGCTTCCTTGTGTTTTCTTTTGTTCTCTGCTGTGCACTTTTTTTTTGCTGGAAATCAATTTATGTTTTATTGATTTATAATTTCATTTTCTAGAGTAGAGTTTAGAAAGCAGTGAAGAAAATGTTGATGATGTAGATTAAACTTAAGTGTGTTATGTATGCTGAAATTTTTTTTAGTTTTTTTATTTAATATATTTAGTTTTCAGCATTGATTTTAACAAGAGTTTGAATTACAACTTTTCTCCTCATTTCTACCCTCCCCCGCACTCTAAGATGGCATATATTCTGGTTGCCCTGTTCCCCAGTCAGTCCTTCCTTCTGTCACCCAACTCCCCTCCCATCCCCTTTTCCTTTCCTTTCTTGTAGGGCAAGATAAATTTCTATGCCCCATTGCCTGTGTATCTTATTTTCTAGTTGCATGCAAAAACTTTTTTTGTTGTTTGTGAACATCTGTTTTTAAAACTTTGAGTTCCAAATTCTCTCCCCTATTCCCTTCCCACCCACCCTCCCTAAAAAGTCAAGCAATTCAACATGGGCCGCATGCATATAATTATGTATTACCCTTCCACAATACTTATGTTGTGAAAGACTAACTATATTTTGCTCCTTCCCATCCTATCCCCCTTTATTCAATT
>JAQQSZ010011642.1:0-12199 GCA_028646595.1 Phalanger gymnotis | reverse complement strand
TTCTTTCTTTCTTTCTTTCTTTCTTTCTTTCTTTCTTTCTTTCTTTCTTTCTTTCTTTCTTTCTTTCTTTCTTTCTTTCTTTGCTATTCTTACCCCTCCCATTTCACTCCCCTACTTGAAAAAAAATCTCTTGTAATAAATATGCAAAGTCAAGAAAAACAAATCCCCACGTTGACTTACACAGTCAATTTTGATTTTCTTTCCGATGGTCTCTTTGCTAGACACAGCCTGTCAGCCTAAAACAAGTGCTTCTTTCCCTGCTCCCTGCACCCCTGTATCAACCTTGCTGCTGGGAGATTTGGACAGTGCCATTTTCCCAGACTTTTTGACACTGACAAGGGCAGTGCTGAAGGAAGGAAACCCATAAGAGAGGCAAAGGAGATCAAGGATCCCAGTACAAGCCCAGCTAGTAGAGTCCCTTGTTCCATCCAGGGAGGAGAAGGGAACATTACTAGTCTGAATATGTATACTAGCTATGATAATTTGAGGCAGATTTTCAATTTTGATTCAGTTTCTTTCTTTACCCAAAAACCTTCTGTCACTCAAGAGAGAGCACAGTAGAGTGGATACAGTCAGGACTTGGAATTAAAAAGACTTGGGATCATATTTCATCTCTGACATATAACAGTGAGATTATGGCCAAATCCTCAGTTTTGTCATCTATAAATTGAGGGAGTTGGACTAGATAAACCTCTTGGATCCCTTTCATCTCTAACTCTTTGGTCCTATAAAGTCACATCTGATCCTCAGTTTCCGCATCTGTATGAGTGGGATGATAACACTATTTCTAAAGCCTTCAGCTTCTCACAGGGTTGCTATAAGGTTCAAAACTGGTTAATGTATGAAAAGTGCTTTCCAAACTTTAAAGCGCTCTGTAAAGTAGGCAGTTATTGTTATTTCAGAACTCTGGGGAGTTTCACATTGACATGACTGTTGAAATGTAAATGCTTCGTTCTTGTGCAGTTTTTGAATATAAGTTTTAGAAAATAATTATGTTGAATCTCATCAGGGTATGTGCCGAAATGATAGATTAATAATGACACTTCCTTTAGAAATTTGAGAATGTCTTGTATTATCCAATCAATTATAATGGCTCCTCTGGACCCATTATGGCTCCTTACTGCTCGTTTCTGTTATTAGAACAGCAAGTGGGAAGATGGGCATAACCGCTCCTGTCACAGGAAATTATTTACCACACTTCTATGGGCAGAAGAAGTGCAGTCACTGATCTTACAAGTTATAGGACACCACGGAGAGTGGAGTAGAGCAGCCAATTCGGGACTTCTGCATTCTCTTTGGAAGCTATTTTGAAAACAGAAGCAGTGTAGGGTCATGCAGGAGATACTGACTGTGGAATCAGGACACCTAAGTTCTAGCCTCAGCAAGTTCCATATGAATCAACAGGGCAGTTAAACGCCCCTAGGCAGCATGGAGATAGACCTAGGGAATGGAAAAAGGGGAGGTGATTTTTCTGTAACACTATGCCTTGGTCAGACTGCAACTGGAGTACTGTGATCAGTTCTAGGTAACACCACATTTTGGGGAGGATGTTGACAAGCTAGAGGAAAATGGTCAAGATGACCAACACAGTGCCTAGCACGTAGTATGCTCTTTATAAATGCTTGCTGATTGATTAGTTGAAGAAATAAGAGATGTTCAACCATTATAATAAAAGACTTGTGGTGGGGGAGGGGAACATGATATTTATCTTTAAGAATTTGAAGGGATGTGTATGGAAGACAGATTAGAGTTGTCCTGCTTGGCTCAAGAGGGCAGAACTATGAGCAAGGGGTAGAAGTTGTAGAGGGCTAGATTTGAGCTTGATAGAAGGAAGAAGACCAGATATGATGCCTGAGGAGATAGCGTGGGTAGAGACCTTCAAATGAAGGTTGGATGACCTCTTGTTGGGATTGTTGTTGAAAGAATTCCCTTTACAACATCCTCTGGTCTGTAGAGCTATGATTTGGCTTGGACAGCTCCTGAAGTTTCTTCCCACTCTGAGATGCCAGGACTCTCTCTGTCACATAAGTTCTAGGGGTCTCAGCTTCCCCATGTAAGAGAGTGAGTACAGGGTCCCATCCAACTTTAATATTCCATGATTGTGATGTCCATAATTCAAACGGTGATTTGAGTATCATCTTTCATCTAAGGATACCAAAGCACTTCACTCATTTCAATTCAAATTTATACCTGTAATATATGGAGGAGGCAGATACAATGGTTTGTCTTCATATTGTTGAAAAACTATGACAAGGTATGGATTGTGTTAAGCCTTGAAACAATGTATAACCTCCTAAATAAGATCCATAATCACTCCCCAAAAGAGTTCAGCCTAATAATCCACACAGGAAAGACCAAGTGGACGGAGAATGTCTATTGTCTAGATGAGTGGTATCAATAGAATTGTATCCCTGCCCCAGCATAGTAACTTAGAAAATCACAAATTAACATTATCTATGTTGTATTGTATTTTTATTGATTTTTTACACATTTCCCAATTATATTTTAATCTGGTTTGTGCTTCACTTGAAAATTTTGCTGTGGTATATGCCAAGGTAAGAGCTGCTATAAATATTTCTGTACCTATGGGTTCTTTCTTTCTTTGATCTCTTTGAGGATATAGACCTAGTAGTGGCATCACTAAATCAAAGGATATATGTAGTTAAATACCTTTTGGGTCATAGTTCCGAGTTGCTTTCCAGAATGACTGGACCAGTTTATAGATCCACCAACAATGTATCTGTTTCCCTATAGCCCTTCCAGCATTTGTCATTTTCCCTTTTTGTCAACTTCATCAGCCTGATGCTTGTGAGATGGAACAACAGAGTTGTTTTAATTCGGATTTCTCTTCTATTAGTATGTGTGTGTGTGTGTGTGTGTGTGTGTGTGTGTGTGTGTGTGTGTGTGTGTGTTTAATATGGTATTTATAGCTTGGATTTCTTTCTCTGAAAACTGCCTGTTTTTATCCTCCTATCACCATTTATCAGTTGAGGAATGGCTCTTATTCTTATAAATTTGAATCAGTCCATAGGGGTCATATCTGGATGAAGGAATGAATTTTAAAAATTCACAACATGTGCTACAATGCATTGAGCCACAAATCGACTCGAAGAAGGAAAAGGGGTTAAATTGCCTTTGGGGAAATTAGTAATGTTTTCATTGAGCCCAAGATTCTCTTAGGACACTTGTAGGGAGTATTCACAGCATCCATCTGTGAGATCACAGATCCACTGAGGCTTCAGAGGATCATTCAGGAAACCAAATTCTGTATAAAAAAATTAAAATCAATGGAACTAGCGGTAATAAATCTTAGGTTTGAGGATATTCTCAAGAAGTCGAATAGCTGCCTCTAGTTCTCCTCATTGTTCTTTCTTGTGTGTGTGTGTGTGTGTGTGTGTGTGTGTGTGTTTTTAGCACTGTGATAGTATTTCCTAGTTTCAAAATAGGGCACATTAGAGTAATTTGGGTTTGGATTTTTTTCATGTTTTACATATGGTCATATGGAGATAATCTGTTTGTTTGTTTGTTTTGTCATTATTGAAGTTCTGTCTCTCACCACAAATTACAACTGGTCTACCACTAGGTATATATATCCTCGGGAGGTATCTGAGGCCCATGAGTCATCGGCTAGGTAATACAGTGGATAGATCACTAAACCTGGAGTCAGGAAGACCTGAGTTCAGATCAGGCCTCAGACTTTTATTAACTGTGTGACCCTGCGCAAGTTACTTAACCTCTGTTTGCCTCAGTTTCCTCATCTGTAAAGTAGAGATAATAATATCACCCACCTCCTAGGGTTGTTGTGAGGATCAAATGAAATATTTGTAAAACATTCTCAGTGTCTGGTACGTAGTAGGTTCTATATAAATGTTAGCTATTAACCATTATTATTATCTGTCCAGCTTCACATGACTAATGAGTGTCAGGGGTGGGCTTAAAATCCGGATCTTCTCAAGTCTAAACCCAACATTCTATACATTAGTAGGCCCACAGAAATTTAGAATTTGAAAGGGGCCTCTGCTGACATGTAGTCCAACTTATTATACCTCCTCCCAATTCCCACTGCCACTAACCTGACGAGTGGTCACTTGGTCTAAGCTTGAAGACCTCAGTGACCTTTGGAGGCTGAGCTTTCTCCGCATCCAGTCCAAATCTGCCTTTTTATAAATTCCACACATTACTTCAGTGTCTGCCCTCTGCTGCGAAACAGAACAAACCCAAGCCCTCTTCTGCGGGCTGGCTCTTGGAATCTCTAAAACGAATTATTATGCCCCTCTCTACTCTTCTTCTTTAGGCTAAATGACCTTCATTTGGCATGAACCCAAGTACCTTTGCCACCCTGGCTACCCCTTTCTGGAAGCTCTCCCAACTTATCAATATCCTTTCTAACATTCAGTGCCCAGAACTCAACACAGTGCTCCAGATGGAGTCTGCTGGGGGCAGAGGACTATGAGACGGTCACTTCCATATCCCTGGAACCTCTGGGTCTCTCTTAATGCAGACTTAGACCACATTTGGTTTTTGGCCCCACTAGGCCTCACTGCTGGCTCACGTGGAGCTAGCCAGCAAGGCACTAACCCACTGACATCTTTTCCAGATGAGCTGCTCTCCAGGCAGACTTAGCCATACTCCATCTCACTGACACACCACTGCCGATTCCCCTCATCTTCTGTGATACCATCTTTTTTTTTTTTTTTTGTCAATAATGGCACGTTTTCAGCGGCTTTTAAAATCTTTTCCAACACTTGAAAGAAATACCCAATCATAGAACTCAAAATAAGTAAGATGGGAAGAGAGATTCATTGCTCGCTGAATTTCACTTTCTTCCAATTCCCCAAAAAACGTAACAAGGAAAAACTTTGAGTCTGCATGTTTATAGATAAGTATAATCACACAGAAGTGTGTGTTTTTTTTTAAAGATAAAAAGAATTCCTGAATTCAGACGCTGCTCAAGTGATCTTCCAAAAATTTCCTAGTTGCTAATTCTTGGCAGTTTAGAAAGAGGCCTGCAAGGTGGAAAAATCCGAACTGGAAAATTGGCCGATTTAGAAGAATTCATTGGTAAGAATTCCCTGAGGCCTAACATATGTAGGCTCAGTAGCCGTTACATATTTCTGGGATTTCCACTTGCTCCAAAAGATCTCAGGTGCCTGAAATTTTTGCCATAATACGATTAGGCGCACTCATTTGGCTTATACTCCTGGGTCCAGAAGGTCTAGAGTAGAGTTATGAAGTCATTTTAGACTTTCACAGCCAGAAGGGGCTGCAGTGGTCATTTAGTTGAGTTTTCACTTGATTCTATTGCTTCACATGACATGAATAGGGATATTTGGAGAAAATTTTGATGCTCTAATATTTCCACTCTTTATCTTCCCCTCCCAGTTTGATTATTTATTTATCTGAGTTTTTATTAAAGGGGTCGTCCCTTAAAGAGGCCTATTCACTGAATGGGCATTACCTCACTCAAAGTGAGAACCTGCAAAGGCCTTAGCCTGAAAGGGCCAGGGTCTCCTAATGCATCCTGGACCATCTCCAGTTGTCCTGGTGAATATCCAGGCCACTGGACCTAGATGGCTCTGGAGGAGAAAGTGAGGTTGATGACCTCGCACAGCCCTCCCTCACTCAAATCAAAGTCAACTGCAAGTCGTATCATCATTTCTCTGACGTCATGGTCCTCTTCGAGAACAAAGGATAAACACAACAACAAATACTGATCGCGTGTAACACTGTGCAGGGCAGTTGGGTGGCGCAGCGGCTAGAGTTCTGGGTCTGGAGTCAGGAAGACGCCCCTGACTAAGTTCAAATCCAGCCTCAGACGTGAACTAGCTTGGGCAAGTTACTAGCTTGTGACCTCGGGCAAGTCACTTTACCCCGTTTGCCTCAGTTTCTTAATCTGTAAAATGAGCTGGAGAAGGAAATGGCAGATCACTCCAGTATCTCTGCCAAGAAAAAATGGGGCCATAAAGAGTCGGATGCAACTGAACAGCAAAAGTAGCGATCTTTAGTGTGAAAGTGGGCGTAATCTCCTCAATTTCATTTTACTGCTTCTCTGCTTGCCTCTTTATCCCTTTATGATTCTATAAACCCCGGGCCATTCGGACCAGCGTTTATGTTTTACTCATCAATATATTCCAAGCTTCAAAGTGTTCTGTGGGCAAATCAATTTGGGACACTCTGATCCAGACTAAAGCTCTCATTTTACAGATGTGGAAACTGAGGCTGAGAGAGCTTGATAGATTAGCCTCAAGTCATTGGGTTTGTCCTAGACCTGAGTGTAGAAATCAGGGTCTGTGATTTTCTGGTCTCTTTGTACTGCATGATGCCTCCAATTGATATGCGGAATGGCCTGTTTGGGAGGCACTGAGCATTGAAAAGCCTCACGGCCTAGTGCAAGAGTGTCAAAGTCAAGAAGGACACTAACTTGAGATACATGTAAGGATCCCGGCAGGTCACATATCACCTTAGAAAATAACATGTCGATGCATATTCCTTTTTTTATTAATACATCAACACATTAAAATTAGCTTGTTGAGGGTCCCTTCCCTATTGACAAACTACATTTTAACACGGTTCAGGCCTCAGGAGTGTTGTGGGCTGCGTGCGAACCACAGGACATGGGATGCTTCTGACTTGGAATCAGGAGAGACCTGGGTTCACATCCTCTGTCCGGCTGTTTCGTCATGGACGAGCCATTTCACCTCCAGGAGCCTTGGATTCGCCATCTTACCTATAATGAGGGGTAATATTAACTGCTGTAGACATGTCGACTCTGGTTATTTTATTCCATACAAAGATGTGTTAGCGTCAAATTAGTTTAGCAGATTAATTAGCTTCTATTCACCATTTAGCAGGATCCTGAGGAAATGGGCCCAAGATTTGGAGGTAGAGTGAGGTCAAGAAAGGTCTGACAGATGGAGTCCTGTCCAGGGAACAAAGGAATCAGTGAGGCTACTTCGTTGTGGATCCTTGGGCAGCTACTAGTAGAATGGAAGCTTCTTGGGGACAGAGACTGTCTCATTTTTGTTTTTGGTTTTCTCAGTGACTAGCGCAGTGTCTAAAGAATGTGGAAGGTGATTAAGAAACCTTATTCAATGAATGAATGAATAGAGGACAGCTTGGACACCTTGGGTGTGTGGGCACCGGGAGGGGCAGGGAGGATGCCAAAGGCAATCCTGCCAACTTCCTACTTTTTCTTGGAGCTGGTCTTGGGAACAGGCTCCCCATTTTCCTCAGGCCAGAATGTCTGTGCCAGACCTTTCCCACCTGTTCCCTTATCCATGATGGGTATCTCTTCTGATTAATGAGAAGATTCCTGTGGTGAGAACTGTGGGTAGGTGTAGAGGCAAAAACTCTGGCTGGAATGGAAGCCCAAACCCGAATGGGGTCACTTCCTTGTCTGTTGGCCCAGAATCACCCAGGGAGGCAGGCACAGAGGGCCGACAGTCATGAGTCATCTCTCTGACAATAGATGGCAGGACAGATTATAGACAAGCCAAACTGGAAGGTATTGAGAGAGGGGGAGAGAGAGAGACAGAGAGAGAGACCGAGAGACAGAGAGAGAGACAGAGAGAGAGAGAGAGAGAGATCCCTTTAATTTCCTAAAGTAGAAGACTGTCAGCTTCTGGAGGGTGGGACACCTCCTTTTTGAGACGATCTTCCAATCTAACACATGTAGTGACCCAGGAAAGGACTGTATAAAAAACACATGGGGCTGCTTTAGGAGGAATTGATGAAGGTGATTCGTGGCACAGGTTTCAATGCTTCATGCAGGAGGCTGGAGGTGAACGGCAACAGAAAGAAGAGAGAATGTGAACTGAAACGAACCGATAGATTTGGCCAGGACACAGTAAAGCTGCATGATCTGGTCGTGAGCATCTCGGGTTGAATCCTGGCTCCAGCACATACTGCCTTGTATGACCTTGTGCGAGTCAGTCATCTTTCTGAGTCCCAGTGTCCTCAATCAGTGTCAATCAATAAGGGGGTTGGACTGCACAGCCCGGAAGATCTCTGATCCTGTGGTCCTTCCTCCTCTAAATCTGTACTCCTAAGGGCAGGGACTGGTTCATTTCATTTCTGTATTCAATTTTACAAAGATTTATTCAGCTCTTACCGCTGTGCCACACACTTTCTGACCAAGAGGTGATGGTTTCATGATTCAGAAGAAGACAGCATTTCTGGATGTGGCCACTGTTGGAATTTGTTGTGCTTCCCTATGTGTATTTGTTGCAAGGGATTAGTTTTTCTTTTTTCTTTTTTTTCAGTAGAGGGGGAGGTGGGCAGGAGAGAAAAGACATAATTGTTCATTTGAAAAATAAATTAAAACTTGAGAAGGAAATGGTTTGACTCTTCAGTTCCAGAGCATCTCACAATACCTTGCATGCAGTAGGTGCTTAATAAAAACACTTATTAGATTTGCTGAAACTTAGAGGGACCAGTCAGTGAACCCCGTGAGCAGCCCTCCTCCCTTTTCATGGAATCCATGACTTCATCAGTTTAGGGAGTAGGCTCCATGAATGCATATCTAGGTCTTACCTTCTTAGAAGTTTCGTGGGGCAGCAAAAGGTGAAGCGATTTGCTTAGAGTCATATAACCGGTATGTATCAGAGTCAGGACTTGACCTCAAGTCTTTCTGACTGGGGAGGCCAGCTCTCTTTCCCCTCCACCACATATTGTTCAGTTGTTTCAGTCGTGTCTGACTCTTTCTGACCCCGTTTGGGGTTTTCTTGGCAAAGATACTGGAGTGGTTTGCCATTTTCCTCTACGGCTCATTTCATAAATGAGGAAACTGAGGCAAATGGGGTTAGGCGACTTGCCCAGGGTCACACAGCTAGTAAGTGTCTAGGTCAAATTTGAACTCAGGTCTTTCTGACTCCAGGGCCAGTGCTCTTAACCACTGTGCCACCTAGCTGCCTGTGCTGGCTCTCAGACTTTAACCCTCCTTAAATTCATAGCTTTCTGAGTGAGTCATTCCTTTTATCTCAGTGACTCTCCCTCCCTTGGATTCTTTCCAGCAGGTAATTCTTTGGTTGAGACCCCTGATTAATATACCAGAGCTGGTGGCTAGAACTCCTGGCCTCTGGAAGAACCTGTTAGGTTTCCCTGGAATACGTCATGTCTTAGCAGAAGGAATGGCATCCTTTCATACGTGGTAAGGCTGACTTCCCTGAGAGATCTGCACCTGCCCACACCAACCCCCTGGGGACAAGATAGGTTGATGAGTTCAAGTTATCTGGTTCCTCACTCCCCAGCAGTATGGAAGCAGAGAGTTACCTTTAAAAAGAAAGGCACCTTATATCCCTGAGAATGATCTAGCTAGGCTTTCTGTGACAACATTCAATTGGGGCAAGGCTGCCCACCAAGGCATCAACATCTCCCTTTTGGGATAAGCAATGCACCTTATTGGCACTTTCTGCTGAGGTGCCGTATGAAGGACAGAACATCAGCTTGGGGATGTCAGAGCCTGGGCAAGTAAGTCTTTGAGACAAAAAGAGAGTGATTCTGCTTTGTTTAGCAACTGGCATGTTCCAAGGAGGAAGACAAGACTTATGTTGCTTGACCCCATCTTCACCTTCATGTCAGTTTTTGTGCCAGTGAAGTTAGTTTCCATGAAGGTAATAGACTATGGGCACACATGTACATGCACATGCATGTAGTATATAAATATGTGTATGGTTTATACTGGAAGTAGAATGTAAACTCCTAGAGGGCTAGCCCCATAGATTAGCACCTTGGATTATGTAGTGATTGTCTAGTAAATATATAACGTGGCTATCTTCTCACTGGGGATCACATCTCCCAGAAACCCATGCAGGGTTACCCAGTATGGAGATGGCACCAGGTGGTTGCTCAAGAGTAAGCCTAGAACAGGAACTTTAAAAGTCTGATGGGTGACATTCAGACTAGAGAGGGAAAAGTATGCGTGCTGACAATAGGTGGGGGAGAGAGACAGAGACAGGGATACGGACAGAGAAAGAGAGAGAGAGAGAGAGAGAGAGAGAGAGAGAGAGAGAGAGAGAGAGAGAGAGATGAGGGAAGGGGAGAGAGAGACAGAGGGAAAGAAAGGAAGAGGGACAGAGACAGAGAGGGAGAAGAGAAGAAAATCAGGGCTACATTTAGCTCATTCTGAGGCCTGTGGCATGTGACATTTTCACTCGGTTGAGCTCATGAAAGTGTTCATGCTCCTAACTGAAATGCTGGCAGGGAGGGTTGAGGTTTTAGTATTTGTTTGGTGAGAAGCAGGGCCTGCCAGGCCTCCACAGTCCTTGGCACTATCAAATGGGTTTTCCTTCATTTATTCATTCCAATAATATATATTATATATAATGACAACATATATACACATATACGTACATATGTATGCCTCAGATCTTTAAAAATTAAAACTTTTTTATAGTTTTATAGGGTTTTTACTAGTTTTTTTTTTTAACATTCAATGAGATGCCCATGTCGTTCTCTTCTACTAACTGCCACTCTGAGTCACTACCTGGCCTTCATTCAGAGCCTAACCCCTAGCTGGAGGGATCTCAAAATGTGCTTTGTCTCTAAGCCAATAACTTCTTTCATTTCCTTATGAGCCTTTGCCCTCTTGAATCAGATCAGATACATAGATCAAAGGAAAACCACTCAGTGATAATGCCAGCTTGGTAAAACTCCTTTTAAAGATCCTTTCCTTTTCCTCATGACTTTGAGAGGCCATGAAAAGAAGAGAAAGGGACCCCCAAAATCCAAGGCAAGCCATGGCTACTCTTTGAAGGACAGGCTCATCCATTCTGCCCTGGTGCAGAAGTTGCTGGTTCCACGTCGGCCCATATGAGTAGTGATGGGGAGGACGATCCTCAGCCCCATGGAATGGGGGAGCTGACCTTAGTTATCCAGGGATAACTGGAGAGCATGGGAAAAGGAAGGAGAGACCTCTCCATTGGCCCCCGGAGAGGTCTTGGCACTGCTTCCTCATATTTTACGGATGGAACTAGAAACTGCTTTGTTGTAATACTCTTGCTTCTGAAGACTGTCAGCTCTGGGGGTTGATGGCTTCTGAGGCCCCTTTCAGCTCCAACTCTATGATCTGGGAATCCAATGTGTACTCATGATGCTGGTGATCGTAACAGTGAGCATTTATATAGTGCTTAGGGTTTGCGAAACATTTTACTTATGTCCTTTCATTCGATTCTCCCAACAACTTAGTGATCATTATTATCCCCGTTTTACAGATTAGGAAACTGAGGATGAGAGAGGGTAAGTGACTTGTCCAGGGTCATGCAGCTGGTATCTGAGGTAGGAGTTAAACTCAGGTTTTCCTGCCTCAAAGTTCAGCCCTTTACCCACTGTACCAACTTGCAGCCTATTGTTGGGGTCATATTACTGGGGTGGGGGTAGGAGGATCTGGTTAACAGTGGCCCCTAGGGCAGTGGTGGCTAGGGATGGCAATAGCTTCTGTGGACTGTGGAAACATGGGGGCCAAGCAGAGAGCTGCCTTTAAGGGAAGCTTCATGAGGGCCCTGAGTCACAAGGCATCCTGTTTGCTCGATAGGTTCTCTACATGCGGGCCTCACTACCATTGGATTTTAGAGTCCAAACCCATTCCTCCCAGGGACTTGGGGTGAACAAAGTTCACACAACTGCACAGCTGATTCAGGGGGAATGTTTGTACCCACTGCTCTTGCTATGTGTTCTTAGTACATCTGTTTTCTAAAAGGCTAAGGCTTAGCTGGCTGGATATGGAGGTAAGGAAGAGGGGAGAGGTTGGGAAGTCTCTGAGGCTGCAAATCTGAGTGATTGGGAGATCACAGAAATAGGGAAGTTTGGAAGAGAGATAGGCCTTTGTTTATTTACCTAGTTATCGATTGATTTTTGGGGAGGAGAAGATATTGAATTCTGTTTGGCACGTGTTGAGCTTGAGATGCCTGTGGGACATCCAGGTGGGGCCTCTCAGAAGCAGATGGTGATTTCAGACTGTAACCAAGGGGAGAGATGAGGTCTCAGTCAGAGGATTGAGCACCCAGAGCTGGAAGGGACTGCAGAGATGATCTAGTCTAGCCATCTCAGATGAAGAAACTAAGGCACAAAGAAGTTAACCCAAAGTTCACATGTAAAAAGCAATGGGCATTCTCTCTTCCGGTTCTTCACCATGGCACAAGATCAAGGTGAAAAGGAAAACCCCATGCGGGAACTGCGCATCCGTAAGCTCTGCCTCAACATC
>JAQQSZ010011641.1:0-12199 GCA_028646595.1 Phalanger gymnotis | reverse complement strand
CCCCCCTTTTTATCTCCTTCCTTGTTCTTTCCTGTGGGGTAAGATACCCAATTGAGTGTGTATGGTATTCCCTCTTCAGGTCAAATTCAATGAGAGCAAGATTCACTCATTCCCCCTCACCTGCTCCCTCTTCCCTTCCTACAGAACTGATTTTTCTTGCCACTTTTATGCGAGATAATTTACCCCATTCTGTCTCTCCCTTTCTCCCTCTCTCAATATATTCCTCTCTCATCTCTTAATTTGATTTTATTCTTTTAGATATCATCACTTCATATTCAACTCACCCTCTGCCCTCTATCTATCTATCTATCTATCTATCTATCTATCTATCTATCTATCTATCTATCATCTATCTATCATCTATCTAGACACACACATATATACATACATACATACACACACATATACACATATATGCACATTCCCTCAGGAATGTAAACAAAACAGTTCAACTTTAGTAAGTCCCTTGCAATTTCTCTTTCTTTTTTTACCTTTTCATGTTTCTCTTGAATCTTGTGTTTGAAAATCAAATTTCCTATTTAGCTATGGTCTTTTCACTGAGAAAGCTTGAAAGTCCTCTATTTTATCGAAAATCCATATTTTGCCTTGGAGCATGATGCTCAGTTTTGCTGGGAAGGTGATTCTTGGTTTTAATCCTAGCTCCATTGACCTCCGGAATATCATATTCCAAGCCCTTCCATCCCTTAATGTAGAAGCTGCTAGATCTTGTGTTATTCTGATTGTATTTCCACAATAGACAAATTGTTTCTTTCTGGATGCTTGTAGTATTTTCTCCTTGACCTGGGAGCTTGGGAATTTGGCAACGATATTCCTAGGAGTTTTCTTTTTGGGATCTTTTTGACGAGGCGATCTGTGGATTCTTTCAATTTCTATTTTACCCTCTGGCTCTAGAATATCAGGGTAGCTCTCCTTGATAATTTCTTGAAAGATGATATCTAGGCTGTTTTTTTGATCATGGCTTTCAGGTAGTCCAATAATTTTTAAATTATCTCTCCTGGATCTATTTTCCAGGTCAGCGCTTTTTCCAATGAGATATTTCACATTGTCTTCCACTTTGCCATTCCTTTGGTTCTGTTTTATAATATCTTGACTTCTCCTGAAGTCACTAGCTTCCACTTGCTCCAATCTAATTTTTAAGGTAGTATTTTCTTCAGTGGTCTTTTGGACCTCCTTTTCCATTTGGCTAATTCTGCCTTACAAGGCATTCTTCTCCTCATTGGCTTTTTGGAGCTCTTTTGCAATTTGAGTTAGTCTATTTTTTAAGGTGTTATTTTCTTCAGTATTTTTTTGGTTCTCCTTCAGCAAGTCATTGACTCATTTTTCATGGTTTTCTCCCATCATTCTCATTTCTCTTCCCAATTTTCCTCTACTACTCTTTCTTTTCCCAATCGTTTCTGAGCTCTTCCATGGCCTGAGACCAGTTCATGTTTTTCTTGGAGGCTTTTGATGTAGGCTCTCTGTCTTTGTTGACTTCTTCTGGCTATATGTTTTGGTCTTCTTTGTCCCCAAAGAAAGACTCCAAAATCTGAGTCTGCATCTGAGTCCATTTTTGCTGCCTGGCCATGTTCCCAGCCGCCTTACTTTACCCTTGAGTTTTTCATCAGGGTATGACTGCTCATAGAGTAAAGAGTACTTTGTTCCAAGCTAGATGGGATGTGCTGTTTTTTCAGAGCTATTTCTATACAGCTAGCTCTGCCACACCAGTGTTACTCTTGCCCCAAGATCCACCAACCCTGGACCTGACTCAGATCTTCAGCAGGCTGTTCACTCCTGCTCTGATCTGCCACTTAATTCCTCCCACCAGGAGGGCCTGGGGCTGGAAGCAACTGCAGCTGTAGTTCTGTAGCTCCACCACCCCTGCTGCCTCCATAGCAGTGGCTGAACCTGTGAACTCCTTCCACTCTGTCCCCCGCAGCTTTTCCCACTAACCTTCTCTGTTGTCTTTGGTGTTTGTGGGTTGAGAAGTCTGGTAACTGCCACAGCGCACTGATTCGGGGTGCTAGGGCCTGTTGCGCCTGGCTCCTGGTCTGGTTGGTCCTGCTGCTGCCCATGCTGGGCTCTGCTCCCCTCTGCTCCCAGCTCTGTGTGCAATAGACCTCACCCAATAACCATCCAGGTTGTCCTGGGCTGGAGCCCTGCTTCCCTCTGCTATTTTGTGGGTTCTGCAGTTCTAGAATTTGGTCAGAGGCATTTTTAAAGGTTTTTGGAGGGACCTGGGGGCGTGCTCATGCAAGCCCCTGCTTTCCAGCTGCCATCTTGGCTCCACCCCACTTTACTCTAATTTTTCCAGCAATTTCTTCAGCGCTGCATTCCCCTTTTTGTTTACATTTCTGTTGGATTTAGCCAAAACTTAAAGAGGGATATTGAATTCTCCTGTCACTGTTGTGTAACTCTCTATGATTGCTTGTGGCTCAGTTAATGCTTCCTTTATGAATTTGGATGCTAAGGCATTTGGAGTATATAAGTTTATTACTGATATTGCTTTGTTGTGTATAGTTCCTTTCACTTTTTCTTTTTTATCCCTTTTTATTTTTTGGATTTCTGTTTTTGCTTTTTCACATAGCTATTTTCCTCCTTTTTTGGACTCACTTGATGAATAGTAATTTTTTTTTCTATCCTCTCAGTTCTATTTTGTGTATGTCTTTGCTTTTTAAATGTGTTTCTTGGACACAACTGATTGTATGATTTTGCTTTCTTATTCCAATTCTCATTCTTTTTTTGTTTATTCATTTGCATTTAAAATTACAAGAGTTATGTTATATGTTCCTCCAACTTTCTCTGATATTGCTTTTTTTCAAGTTATGATTTATTCCCTCCTGTGCTATAAACATAGTACCATATTACTTCAGTTCCTTTAGCTTATTCTCTTTTAAGGTGTCCTTATTCCTAATGGTTTGCTTTCTTATATCCCCGATTCTCTCCTCCCATTCATTACCCTTTTCCCTTTAGTGTTTTGCTTATTAGTTATTTTCCATCCTTGCTTTTACTTGGTGATTTGTTTCCCTCTTTTTTCCTACTTAGTCAAGTATATTTCCCCTTTCTTTTCTCCCCTTCAACTTGTCATCTTCATTAGTTTTTTTTAATTTCATTTTTTGAATGCCTTTTTTGAGATGATTTCTTTTACCCTCATTATCTGGCTTCTCTTTCTGTCTACTCTAGACCCTCATTTTCTGGTTCCTGGTTCCTACAATTATCTAGTCTTTCTCTATTCTCTGTATTTGTCATGGAATCATACCTTCCAAGGTATCTATTCTAGATTCTTCCTTCTTGATAATTTTTGGCACTGCCTTGTGGAGTTTGCCTGGAGGATTTGTCTTTTCTTTTGTGTCTCACTCCCAGGTACCAGTTTTCCCCAGGATATCCAACTTCTTCCCTCCAAAGGGAATCATGTGTAATTTGCCCTGTGTCTCTTCAGAATTTGAAACAACTTTCTATCTGTTTGCAATATTTTTTTCTTTGACTTAGAAGCTCTGGATTTTGTCTATAATGTTCCTGGATGTTTTCATTTGGGAGTTTCTTTCAGAAGATGACAGGTGTTTTTTTTCTATTTCTATTTTCCCCTCTGGTCCTAAGAGCAAAAGCAATTTTCTTGTGAGATTTCTTCAAATATCACATTTAGGCTTTTGTTTTGGTCCTGATACTTAGGTGGTCTGATGATTTCAATTTTTTTCTCCTGGTCTGTTTTCCGGGCCATTTGTTTTTGCCAGGAGATAACTTATGTTTTCTTCTGTTTTGTCAGTCCTTTGACTTTGTTTTAATATTTACCATTATCTCATGGAGTTGTTGGATTTTATGTGGTCCATTCTAATTTTTGTGAATTTTGTTGCATGTGGAAAAAGCTTATGCCAAGCTGTAAATTCCACTTTCAAGTCTTTCTTCCATGACTCTGATGCCTTTTCCAATCTTTCTCTAGTGCTTTCATTTCATTGACAAATTTTTTAACCCTTTGTTTAAATTGTTCCTTAATCTTTTCCAGAAACAGTGTGTCTTTGTATTTTTCTTCAGAGTTTTGCTTGTAGATATTTTGAAGTTATTCTTTTCTTCTATGTTTCTGTCTTGAGCATCCCTATCACCATAAGACTTCTTTATAGGGTTCTTTTTGTTTATTTGTTTGTTCATTCTTTCAGCCTGCTTTCTAACTTCAGACTTGATGTTAGGGGCCAGACTCTATATACTTCTAGAGGAAAGGTCTGGACTGGTTCTATTACTGCTTTTTTGGGGGATATTGAGTGTTGTATTATTCCAGCACATAAGGCATAGCTCAGGTATTAGTCTTTCAGTGTTCTCAAAGTTTTCTGATCCAGGGGAAAGTCTGATTTCTGTCCATTTGGTCTGAGCTCTGAGTTTCTGACCTAGATTTGGGTCTAAACAACAGTAGACTGCTACCAGGCTCAGTCTCTGTTAGCAAGTTGGGAAGCTCTGTTGGTTTAGAGTGGCAGCCCTTTTTGGTTTGAAATTCTCTCTGGTTATTTTTTTTGCAGGCTTCTGAACCCAGAAATGCAACCCCTGGGGCAAGTCTCCTTTGTGATGCAGAACTGGGTGCTGAGTAATAAAACTACCTTGCCAGTACCTTGGTACTGGCTTAGTACCTGTCCCTGTTGAGGTTTGAGTCTGTGGATGCCTCCCTAAGGGTCTTCACTTTTGTTTCTTCTGGGGAGCAACCTCTGCCAGTGCTAGACTGCTCTCGGCTGTGCTCTAGACAAATTATTCACTATAGCTTTTGTCTTGGATTTCCTCCTCAGGATTCAGTCGGGTACATTTTCTAGATCTTTTTGAAGGATTTTTTTTGGGGGGGATTGTGAAGTTCACTGTACTATTTTCTTCTACTCCACCATCTTCTCTGAGTACCTTTTTAGTTTCCTCCTCCCCTATTGAGAAGAACCCTATGCACTAAAGACAAAAATGACATTTTTCCTCCAGAGTCTGTGGTAGGGATGGATTCCCCAGATAAGACAAGCAGCCTTAGAGCAATGAACACAGCAAATAGGTCACATAAAGGACAGGAATTGGCAACACTTACCCAGCCCCTGTGGCCTCAGTCTATGAGATAATATCTGTAAAATGCTTAGCAAAGTGCCCAGCACATAGTAGACACTCAATAAATGCTTGTTTCCTTTCCCTCTTCCTCTAGTGGTACCTGATTAGCTGCTGTTAGACTGTAAGATGATTCTTTGGTAGTTCATGGCATTTAGTCTCTATTTGGCACATAATTTTTTCAGGATAAATACGCATTGCATGTATTCTCTGCTGGATGTTGCTTCCTGTTGCTCTCTGGTACTCATTGCTGTCAGGTGAGACCACAAACACCCTTACTCTCACCCAGCACTAAGTTGTAGGGCTGCCACCACTTCCCACTAAGAGGAAAATTGAACTCTACCATCTCTCTATTAGCTTAACACCCAGATTAGGTAACTAACCACAGAGGAAGACCCTTGGCAGATCTTCCTCCTCCAAGGAGAGCATTAGCATACATTCAGCTCTTGCTCTATTCACACCTTTAAAGAAGTCTCTGTCTGTTCTCAAAGTTTTAGATTAGATAATTCTTCTCTAAAAGAAGATTTGTTGCCCTCAGACAATGGGGTCTTTGGAATACGAAACAGTTCCAGCTACATAGTGCCTCTTTGCTTGTCATATGTATATCTTTCTCTATATTATCTATCTCTAAATCTCTTTATGTATCTCTATCCATATTTATATCACTGATATCAACATATAACTGTAACCTCTCTAGCTCTATTCTGTTTTTTTTTTTAAGTCACCCAAGTGTAACCTCTCTTTCAGAGGTCTCATTCTTACTCAGATAGGCACTCTATCATGTCAGGATCATAATCTGTTTTCCCAAATCCTCACCTATTTATTTATTTCCTTTTTCTATTCAGGTAACATGCAGTATGCAGTGTTTATAATGCCAAGTATTTTTCTTCTATTCATCTAAATGCTCTTTACCAGGATTCTCCTCCACCCCTACTAGTTCCTGAATTTTTTGTATTAGTATACATTCTTAATATGCAATACATTCCCTGCTTGTATATATGAAATGTTTCTCCAAATTGGCCTCCACTACCATCATCTTAGCGAGCAACTCCTTTGGAGAAACATCATAGCCAACACAAACCATCAGACCAACCACCAGGGGAAAGCAGACAATACAATGGTGCCAGTGGGAAAGCATCCCAAGAAAGAGTCAGAAAGGTGCAAGTATTAAGGGTGGATTAGCACCTCTGATCCTTCTCCTCTTCAGGTCTGCCTATCCACATTTGATATCTAACTTGTCACCTAATTCTCACCTGTGGCTCCAAGAAGCTACAGTATGCACAGTGGACATACCCCATAATACTGTCTTTTTTTTTTTCGTGCCACAAGGATAATATTTATTCCCGACTTTGTACAAACTGCATCTTCCCCCCCACCCCCACCTCACGCCCTCCGCACATATCCAAACGGCACTCAGCCCCCCTAACCCCATGTCTCTCCCAACCCACCTCCCCCTTCCAGCCAGATTCCAAGATGGTGGTGGTGGTGGTGGTGATCAAGGTGGGTGAGAATGAGCCTCATTCCCCCACCTCCCCAGCCAGCCCGTTGTCCAGGCCAGCGCCTAGGGTGTCTGGGGAGGAGGCAGGAGGCCCTCTGGGGCTGCCTGGTGGACCAGCTTGTGCCACATGAGATTCTCAAGGAAGCCAAAAGCCTTGCCATAGGCTTCTCGGCCATGTGCGCCTCCTTGTGGCTCATGACGCGGAAGAAGTCGGGGAAGTGCTCACCACAGTTAGAGCAAGCATAGCTGAGGCCCTCAGGAGGGGCAGCCCCGGTGGCAGCCGAGGCCTGGTTGGCCCCGGGGCCAGTGGCTGGGGCAAGGCCAGCAGGGGCAGCCAGGGCACAGGGCAGCTGCAGCCTGTGGACTTGGCGATGGCGCGTGAGGCCCTGCGGATAGCCAAAGACCTTGCCACAGAGCTCACACTTGTAGGGCCGCTCTTGTGCGTGTACCATGTGGTGCTTGCTCAGGTGGAAGGACTCTCGGAAGCGCTTCCCACACACAGGGCACTGGTGGGGCTTCTCTCCCGTGTGGATCCGCTCGTGGCGCTTCACTGTTCCAAAGCCCCGCCCGCAAATTCCACAGCAGAAGGTCTTTCCTGGAGCTGGGGCCCCTGGCCCCACAGCCCCACTGCCCCTGCCTCCTGTAGGGCCTCCCGCAGCCCCAAGCAGCAGCGGGTGGGCCCCCAGCAGTGGGACTGAGACAGCCCCGTAGGCCACAGCTGCCGCCACCTTATCTCCACCATCACCTGGAGGCTCTGGGGGCATGAGGTAGGGCCCAGTAGGAAAGGTGGGCGGCAGGGCTGGGGTCGCTCTATCCTTGGGGACCTCAGGGGCTGCAGTTGCAGGGCCGTGGGCCGCCTTGTGGCGCAGCAGGCTTTGCTGGGCGGAGTAGGACTTGCCACACCGGTGGCAGGGGTACTCGTGACGGGGTGCTGGGGCCCTGGTAGCAGCATGGGATGCTTGAGGAGGTAGGCCTCATCCTGGAAGGCCTTCCCACACATGCCACAGGGGAGCCGCAGCAGGTCGGCCGAGTGGGTCTTCACGTGGCGCTTGAGGCTCCCCTGGCAGTTAAAGCTCTTCTTGCACATGGTGCAGAAGGCTTCTCCCCAGTGTGGATGATCTGGTGCTGGTGGAGGTGACTGGGCTTCTTGAACACTTTCCAGCAGAGGGGGCAGGTGAAGGGGCCCTCTCCCCCAGGGCATGGGGCCACCGGGGCCACCCTGGGGGAGGGGCCCACTGTCTACCCCAGCAGAGGCAGCAGGGGCCAGAGGGGGCAGCGGCGGTGGCGGTGGGGCCTGCGGGGCTCCAGGCAGGGGAGGTGCATCCTTGTGGCATCGTGGGTGGTGGATGAGGCCGGAGACGTGGTTGTAGGCGCGCCCACAGATGCCACACTCGTAGGGCGGCTCACTGGAGTGCAGTAGCATGTGCTGGGCCAGGTGGGAGGATTGCTTGAAGGACTTCTGGCAGACCCCGCAGGGGAAGCGCCGCTCCTTCAGGTACTTAAGCCGGCGGAAGTAGCCCTTGTCATCCTTGGCAGCAGCACCCAGGTCAGCAGCCACAGGAGTCCCTGGGGGCCCAGGGCTTGGTCTGGGCAAAGGCCCTGGCGCGGCCGGGCCGGCCCCCGGCCCACCTGCAGTCCCAGGCCTCTTGAGGTTCCCAAAAAGGTGCTGGTGCCCAGAGAGATCCACGATCTCCCACTGCGGAGCAGGGAAGGCAGCATCGAAAAGGGGCGAAGGCGCCCCAAAGCCTGCGGGCAGAGCAGGCTCTGGTTTCTTCGCCTGGGATGTGGAGGAGGAGGACGATGATGAAGAGGAAGAAGAGGAAGAGGAGGACGATGACTATGCCGTCTCAGCTTTGGGTTTGAAGGCCTGCGGTGGTGGCGGGTAGTCATACTGGGGAGGTGGGGGCTGTGGCGGGGCCTGGGGAGGGGGCCCCGGTGGGCAGCGCAGAGCGGCCACGGCCTTGGCATGCTCCCCATACAGCTCCATGGGCTAGAAGCGCTGGTGGTTGAGGAACTCTAGGAAGTCAAAGGAATAACTCTTTAAATGGATGCCGTCCTCGCCCGCCTACGCCAATCCCCCCCCCCCCCGCCCCCGCCACCAGGGTTGGCCTCCATCGCGGGCAGTCCTCTCCCAAGTCTGCCCCATGCCCGGCTCAGGCCCTCCCCTGGTGTCTGGTCAGATTCTCCTCTTATCTCCCAGGGCTGGGTGGCAGCGCAGGTGCTCTCCCTGGGGCGGGGGCGGGCAGGCGCCGCAGCTCCGGGGAGACCCGAAGGCCCCCATAATACTGTCTTGACAGATGAGCTAAACTCGGTTGAGGGTAACAGACAAGCCTCAAAGCTGCCTGTGAGTTAGGGTGATGTCTAACACAAGCATCCTGAAGACTTTCTCCTGGTGGAATGGGCATATGAGAACAATTTGTTCTAGGGGCCGTGGAAGTGGAGTGGAAAGCTCTAAGCTGTGGAGTGCTTAGACCTAGGTCAGTCATCAAAGTGATCATCCGCTGCACCTTGGGTCATCACCTGGCTTAGCTTTTGTCTTGCCACTGGACTTCTATGAGACTCTGTGAGAGAGAATGAGGCTAATCACTTTGTGAAACTCTGCCTCACTTAAATCCAACTTATGTACAAGTCAAGATATTGCCCCATGATGTCATCGGTTCTCTTTGAAAACAAAGGACAATCAGGTGGTCTCTGAGCTTGGACAAGCACCTGTAGCACCCATGTTTTAGTCATGAAGTTGTGCTCTGAATCAAACTTATCTCATTGTTGCTATTAAACCTTCATTGTCAGGGCTATAGCTCACTATGTAGGTATTATAAGTATTGAGATTTGTCCACACTAAAGTGGGTCTCCTACTGGGGGAAGTGGGGGAGGTAATGGTAGACCAGGAACATATGTGTCTAGTTTCTCTCCTCTAATGGAATGAAGAAAGTTTTTTTTGCTTATAACCACTGTTAGTTCTTTGGCTTTATTTTATTTTATTTTATTTTTAGTGTTGGCTGTGGTTTTGATAACCTATGTGAGCTCTCTGGGTTTTTTAAGAGTTAACAGCAGTTGTGTGACCTCTGTGACTCTTTGGTCATTTGGTCAGGTTTGACACTTCAATCACGTCCTTTTAAACCAAGAAGGAAAATCTGAATTCCTTCTTGTTGGAAATACTTTAGAACTCCATACAGTAGTTGTATTGTTTGTTGTTTTAATCAATGTTTTGTCTATTTGGCACGTCATTGTGAAATAGCTAATGGGTTGAAATCCTTGTTACAACAAGCTTCCTGAGAGAAAAAGTCACAGAATGAAATGTACATACTCTTAAGAGAAAATGGCAAACAGTTTTGCTGCTTTAAATGTTACTTAACATTTGCAGAGCTAATACTATTAGTCTCATACCAAACATGTGACCTAAGCAAAGCATGAAAGCTATTTGAGCAATCTATTCTGTAAAATGATATCCTCAAATACTTGCTCTATATACTTAACTGGTTTCTGTAACAAAGGCACATTATAAACCTTAAATAAGCAAGTTAGATTTGTTTTATTTTTACTTCCACATTCTTTCACTTTCATTAAAAAATTAGTCTTTAGACACTAAAAGTAATAACAACTTGTAAATGCCTGGTATAGTTAGAAGAAAAGTCAAAGCCATGAGGATAAATATATTTAAGACTTTCCTTGGTTTCAGCAGCCCCTCAGACTGTCTACCAACTATCTCTTGTCCTTGCCACCTGACAAACTAATTGGAGAAAAAGCTTTGCTGCTTGAAAGAGCTAATGGGAGAGTAAAGGTTCCTCCTTTACCTTTCTCTGCACTGCCATTTACTTTAGAGCTCAGCCAAGGGAGTTGGCCTGGAAAAAGTATAAACATTAGGAAAGAGGAAACAGGACTGTTATTATTTGCAGATAACATGATAGTACACTTAGAAAATCCCCTTAAATAAGTAAAAAAAATATAAACGAGACAATTGATAGTTATACCAGTATTACAGGATACTAAATACAATCATCAGTAATATAAATCAGCATTTCCAGGAAGCAAAGATAATAAGATAAATTTTATTCCAAATAATTATAAAATATCTAGGAGGCAGCTTAAGATACACAAGATTTATATAAATACATCTATAAGACACTTTACAGAAGCAAAACAAGACAAACAATTAGAGATAGTCATCACTCATGATTTCGCCATTCCAGTATAATAAAGTGGCTATGCTACCAAACTTAATTTACAGATTTTTGTTATACCAATTATTAAGAGATACTTTTAAAGAACTAAACAAAATAAAAATAAAATTCATTTGGAAGACAGAGAAATAAAACCTCAAAGAAAATAATAAGAAAAATTACAATTAAAGGGATTATAGCCTAACAAGACTTTTAAGTATATTATAAAACAATAGTCATCAAAATTCTTTTTTTGTTTTATTTGTTTTAAAAAACAGACAAGTAGACTGACAAAAGAAACTACACAAGCAAAATAGAGAAGCAACCAAAAACAGTTGTCCAGGGTCTGATAACTGAGGAATATGTTCCTTGTGGAAGATTTTTTTTAAAATAACTGCTGAGAAAATTGTAAAGCAGTTGGCAGAAATTAGATTTAGAATACAGTCTATAGCACTACAACAATTAACTCACAATACATATGTACCCTGAATATGAAAGCTCTCAATATTAAAAAATTAGAAAAGAATAGGATTAGATATCTTTAATAACTATGGCTAAGGGAAGAATTCTAGACCAAACAAGTAATAGAAATGAGAAGGCTAAAATTTATTCTGTATCATGTATTTATTGGTCCTATTTACAATTAATCGATTTTGTCCTGTAACTGCTTAAGTCATGGTTCTCTATCTCTGAACTTGGTTCAGAATTCAGCTGGTCTACAATGGATTAAGTTTAAAAATCTAGGACTCCTGCTAATCTCTGATCTTTTTTCGCCTCAAGGAAGTGAACATTGTGAGTCCAGTCTAGGATCTTTATACCAACCACTTCTTGTTGTAGTTGTTGTTTGTCCTTTATATTTGAAGAGGACCATGACATCGGGAAGGTGATATCATGACTTGCAAGTGAATCGGATTTAAGTGAGGGAGTGCTGTGCAAAGTTACCAAGCCTCACTTTCTCCTCCTGAGCCACCTGGGCCCAGTGGCCAGATATAGAACAGGATAACTAGAGATGGCCCAGATGCAGTGGGAGACCTTGGCCTTTTTAAGCTAAGGGCTTTACCAAGTCTCAGTTTGACTGAGGCATTGCTCATTCAGTGATTAAGGCTAAATAAGAAATAAGGCAAAAAATGGCTTCTCATCTCTAGTCAAAAAAAAAAAATCAGTCTGGGAGGGGAAGACCCTCAGTGTCTAAAACAGAAACAGTTTATTTTTACAATCATTCTGAGCCATCAGGGTCCAAACAATGACCAGGTCAGGATTGAGCTGGGACCTGTTGTTGGCTAATCAATGAGAGCCAGAGTGATTTGGGTTTAAGGCATGGTCCTTAAGAAAGAAATCTAGCCCATAAACCCCAAGACACTTGTGAGGTTTCAGGGATCAAAATTTACGTTCCTTTGGGCAAAGCACCCTCAGGTAGGTGTATGATACCCTATGTGGGCAGACAGAGAAGAAGGGGGAGGGAAAGGAAAGAAAAGGAAAGGAAGGG
>JAQQSZ010011640.1:0-12199 GCA_028646595.1 Phalanger gymnotis | reverse complement strand
CCCAGCCAACTCACTTGACCCTTGAGTTTTTCAGTGGGGTATGACTGCTTGTAGACTAAAGAGTTCTATGTTCCACACTTGGGTGGATGTGCTGCCACACCAGCACTCCTCCTTCCCCAAGAACCCCCAACCAGGACTGGACTTAGATCTTCAGCGGCCTCTTCAGTCCTGCTCTGATCCTCCACTTAATTCCTCCCACCAGGTGGGCCTGGGGCCAGAAGCAACTGCAGCTATAGTTCTGTAGCTGCCCCACCTCCACTGCCCCTGGGGCTGTGGCTGAATCACAAACTCTATCCCAGTCCCCAGCAGCTTTTCCTGCTAACCTACTCTGCTGTCTTTGGTATTTGTAGGTTGAGAAGTCTGGTAACTGCTGAAGCTCACTGATTCAGGGCGCTAGGGCACGCTCCAACTGGCTCCTGGTCTGGTTGGTCCCCGCCGCCCACGTTGGGCTCTGCTCTGCTCAGCTCTGCTCCCCTCCGCTCCCAGCTCCGCGCGAGATAGACCATACCCAGAGACTATCCAGGCTGTCCTTGGCTAGAGCCCTGCTTCCCTCCGCCACTTTGTGGGTTCAGAGCCATTTTTTACAGTTTTTTGGAGGGACTTGGTGGGGAGCTCACGCTAGTCCCTGCTTTCCAGCCGCCATCTTGGCTCCGCCCCCGAAGCAGAATTTGAACTCAGATCTCTCCTGACTTATTGTTCTACAATTTTTTTCATTACATCACATTATTCTCAGAAAGTTGTCTAGAGGACATGATTAGTGTCATGAAAGGTCTAGAAACACACTTTGCTGGAAGATCTGGAAACAATTATGTCAAAGAATGGCATTTAATCTAGAGGGCAGGAGATCAAATGTGAAAATATTTGAAATGCTATTGTGTAAAAGATAGACTAGACATTTAATGTAGTTTCAGAGATTCTAACTAGGCTTAAGTGGTTTGAGAAACATGGAGATGTATTTCTAACAAATATATGAAACATAAATTTGACACAATTTAACAAATGTTTGTTAATTTTTTTTCAACAGAACTGTGTTGGATGGGGCTACCCACCACCAGATGTATCCAGGGAGAATTTAAGTGAGCATCTCTCAGGGATATTGGCTTTTATGACCTCTCACCTGAACTACTGCAATAGTCTACTAATCAACCTTCCTGCTTCCAGTCTTTACCCCCTCCAGTCCATCCTTCACATGGTTGCCAAACTGACATCTCTAAAGCATTGTTATAACCATGGCATGGTCCTACTCAAGAAGTTCCAGTGGCAGAAAGACTTACATGAACTGATACAAAGTGAAGTGAGCAGAACCAGGAGAACATTGTACACGCTGCCAGCAATATTATACAATGATCAACTGTGACCGACTTGGTTATTCTCAGCAATACAATGATCCATAACAATCCCAAAGGACTCATGATGAAAAATGCTATCTACCTCCAGAGAAAGAACTGATGGAATCGGAATGCAAATCAGAGCATATTATTTGTGTGTCTCTTTCTTTCTTTTTCTTTCTTTCTTCCTTCCTTCCTTCCTTTCTTTTTTTAAGTTTTCTTGCACAAAATGACTAATATGGAAATGTTTTACATGATTACACATGTATAATCTATATCAGATTGCTTAACATCTCTGCAAGGGGAATGGGAAGGAGGGAAAAATAGAAATTTGGAACTCAAAACTCTTAAAAAATGAATGTTAAAAATTGTTTTTACATGTAAAATATTTTTTTAAAAATACAAAAATAGTTCCAGTGGCTCTTTTTTGCCTCTAAGATAAAATATAAAATCCTATTTGGCTTTTAAAGTCCTTCACAATACAGATCCAGGTTACCTTCCCTGGCTTATTACATATTACTGTCCATACATACTACGTTTTAGTCAAACAAAACTGCTTGCTTGTCAGTGTAAATCATGCTCAGTCTCCCATCTCTATGCTCTTTCACAAGCTGTCCACCTATGCCTGGAATGCTGTATTCATCACGTCTGCTTTATAGCATCCCTAGCTTCCTTCAAAACTTGACTTGATTACTATTTGCCACAGTGGAAACAGCAATGAACCTGGAGTCAGAAAGAATTGAGTTCAAATCTGGGCTCAAATATTTAATAGCTGTCTTACTCTGGGCAAGCTGCTAAAAGATTGTTTGCCTTGATTTCCTCATCTATAAAATGGGGCCCATAATAGCACCTACTTCCTAATGTAATTGCGAGGCTCAAATGAGATAAGATTTCTAAATCACTTTGCAAACCTTAAAGCACTACATAAATGCTGGCTCTTATTATTCCCCTTTCCCAGTTCAGAATGTAATTACTTTGTTTTCTTAATCCATTTTTTTCAACAAAGTAACATTTGTTTGTTAAAAAGAAAAATAAATCCAAACCCTTGTAACACATATGTATAATCAAGCAAAATAGATTCTCACATTGGCCATGTCCAAAAAGGTGTGTCCTGTTTAATCCATTACTTGTCTGTCAGGAAGTAGATAGCATTTGGTTTTCTGGAATTGAGGATGGTCATTTCATTGACCAGAGTTCTTAAAGTGTTTCGAAATTATTCCTTTCGACCATGTTGATATTATAATAGAGATTGCTTTCCTGGTTCTGTTCACTTCACTTTGCATCAGCTCAAATAAATCTTCTCAAGTTTCTCTGAAACTATCCCCTTCACAGTTTTTTTTTTAAATAGCTTAACAGTGTTCCATTATATACAAAATATCATTTACTCTGCCATTCTCCAATTGATGGCCAACTCCTTAGCTTCCAGTTGTTTTTCAATTCAATAAACATTTATCAAGTGTCTATGGCAATACATGCAAGTGTTTGCCAGAAGTTGTCCTAAGTGTTGGGGATATAAACAAAAAAAAAGAGCAGACTTTTCCCTAAAGGAGCTCACAATCTAATGGAGGAATGAAACACACAAAAGGAATCTGAAAAGGGTGAGGGCCTCCAGGAAGTATTAAATCCAAGAAGAGTTGCTGATGGAAAATGGAGTTACCAGGAAGGTTGTAAGCCCTGCTTTGGAAGGTGTTTAGACTCTCCAGCCCACCAATCAGAGAGAAGAGGCAACTAAGAGTGAGATGAGAAGGTATAGAGATCAAAACCTGAGTCATTCTTCCCAATGATATTTCGGGTGATCTGCTTATTGTGGGGAGGGAGGAAAGGACATGTCATTCAGTGAAGTCAAAGACAAGGAGAGCTGATGATGGACAAAAAGAACTGCTACGAATATTTAGGTACATATGGGTCCTTTCCCCCTTTCTTTAGGATTAGTCATGGTATCACTTAGTCAAAAGGTATGCAAGGTTCAGTAATTTAGTTCCAAACTACTTTCCAGAATGGCTAGACCAATTCACAGCTTGACCTGTACCTGCATGTAAATTACTTTGTATTTACCGTGTATATAGTTTGTATTTGCTATGCAGCTGACATGTTGTTTCTCATTGAATGTAACTTCCCAAAGGACTGGGAATTTTATTCTTATCCTCGTATCCCCAGCATCTGGAAGATTGCTGGAGCATAGTAGGTGCTTTATAAATGCAAGGTGTTGAATGTTATAAAGAGAATTCCTGCATTTGGGAAGAAGTTGGCCAGGTCATGCACCTCTAATTTATCTCCTTCCAGATAGGTTACGCAGTGGATAGTGTATTGAACCTGGAATCAGGAAGGCTTGAGTTCAAATCTAGCTTCAAACAGTTACTAACTATGTGACTGGACAAGCCACTTAAAATTTTTTTGAAAATAAGTTTTATTGATATTTTCTGTTTCTTACATCAGCATGGTTATCCCAAGTATCCGAGAGCCATCACATACAACAGAGTATATGTTAAGAGGAAATAAAAATCAGTACAACTGATCAAATACACTGGAGAAAGTCTCAAAACATGTACAATGTGTAGTACCTGTGGACCTCCCACATCCAGGAAGAGGTGAATTGGAGGTGTCTTCTCATGTATCTTCATTAGAGTCCTGCTTCTTTAGAATTTACATTTTTTTTTGTTGGTGTGTGCCTATTCTTTCCATTTACATTGATGTCGTCACTGTGTACATTTTTTCTTGGCTCTGATTACTTCACTCTGCATCAGTTCATATACATCTTTTGATGGTTCTCTGTACTCATCACACACATTCCTTACAGCAAAGTAATGCTCCCTTACATTCATGTATCACAATTTGCTTAACTGTTCCCCACTTGATAGACATCTACTTTGTTTCCAATTCTTAGCTATCACAAAAAGTGCTGCTATATATATTTTGAAGTATATAAGGACTTTTTTTCTTATCAATGGCTTCTGTGGGTTGTAAGCCCCGAACAAGTCATTTGACCTCTGTCTGCCTCCGTTTCTTCATCTGTAAAATGGGGATAATGATGACACCTATCTCCTAGGATTTTGTGAGGATAAAATGAGATAAGATCTGCAAAGCACTTTGCAAAACTTAAATTGCTATATATAAATAGCTATAATGCTAGGTATAATCATTATTGTTATTCCAACCCACTCTTCAAACTAGAAGAATTTTCCTTAATTTTTTTTTTGTTTGTTTGTTTAAGGTCATCTATAGTCCACCCTAGCTTTCCATATTGACTTCTGGCTCTAAAGTCAGGAGACCTGGATTCAAATTTCACCTCTCATAGCACAATAGTATTCTATTGTATTCATACACAACTTGTTCAGACATTCTTCATTCATGGGTATCTCCTCAATTTCCAATTCTTCCTTACCACATAAAGAGCTGCTATAAATACTTTTGTACATGCAGGCCCTTTCCCCCTTTTTATAATCTCTTTGGGATACAGATCTAGTAGTGGTATTGCTTTATTGCCCTTTGGTCATAGTGCCAAATTGCTCTTCAGAACTGTTGGATCAGCTCACAACTCTACCAACAGAATGCCTCCCAAAATCTTCTCTTCTCTGTTAAGCATTCTCATTTCCTTCTCCTAGATATGGAACTGGATCTCTGATTTTACAGATGTAGGAAACTCTTTCTAAGAGGACTCCTACCAAACCAGATGTGCACTTCCTTTGTAAAAGTCTTAGTTGCTTGGGCGAGAAACGGATGTTTAAATGCCTTGCCCAGCATGATACCATGACAACTGCGACTAAATTTGGACTGGAACCCAGGTCGTCTAGACTCACAGGACCAGTTTTCTCTCCACATCCTCGACCCACTCCCAAGACCAACAAGCATGTTGGAAAGCAAAGTGTGGGGGAGATTTCTTTATGGAGAGGCGACCAAAGCAACTTCGTGGAAAGGAAAGTTTAGTCTTCACCTTGGGCTATCCATGCAAGGTTTTAGGCAGAGGCCTCCTGGGCACACGGGGCACGTGATGCATTGGCCTTTGCTCCCTGCCTCCACGACGTGAGGCTGGAAAAACAAGCATCCCTATCAGGCCACGCCCCTGGCAATAGTTAGCTACTCAAGGGAAAATAATATTTGCCCCAGGTTGGGGCAGGGAGGGCAGCTGGGGGGTGGGGCACAGGTGAAGTCAGGACAGCGCTTCTCCAGGGTCCCTTCTACTTGTCCCGCTGGTTATCCCCAGCCAGGCGGGGGCTGGACGCAGCCTCTCTCTGAAGCTGCCCCGGTACCCCGCACCCCTCCAACCCCACCCCCCTTTCCTTGGCTGCGGCGAAAACCGGGAGCCCTGGAATCCGCACATGGAAACTCCCGTGCGTGGCTCCAGCCCGGAGCACTGGGCATGCTCAGTGAGCCCGGGCAGGTTTTTTGGTCGCGAGCAGGAAGCTTTTTTTTGCACTACATTCATCGACTGCCAAGGGAAGCAGCCGCGGTTACGTGGTCGCCGTTGCCCTTCTCGGTGGGGGGGTGGGGGGAGCGCCTGTCACCGCACGGCACAACGCAGCGCAGCGCCGCGCCGCGCCCGGCCAGCCCGCCCGCCGGGCCAGCCCTTCCTCACCGCCCGCGCCTCTAGCCTTCGCGGACCCCGCCGCAGCCGCCGCCGCCGCTGGCCATGGCCGCACTCGGCCACCTCTCCACCTTCGGCCGGGTCACCCACGCCGTGGTGCGGGGACTGCCCGAGTCCCTGTGCCAGCACGCGCTCCGGCGCCAGAAGGGCGACGAGGTGGATTTCGCCCGGGCCGAGCGGGAGCACCAGCTCTACGTGGGGGTGCTCAAGAACAAACTGGGGTTGCAAGTAGTGGAGCTGCCGGCAGACGAGAGCCTGCCCGACTGCGTGTTCGTGGAGGACGTGGCCGTGGTGTGCGAGGAGACAGCCCTGCTCACCAGACCCGGGGCGGTGAGCCGGAGGAAGGAGGTAGGGAGGCGCGCCGGGGGCCGGCAGAGGCTTGGGGTGGGCAGGCAGGGCTGGGCAGAGCTGAGACGGGAGGGAGGGCTTCGCAGGTTGGGGCACCCCTCCCCGAGCGCCCGCCACTCAACAGCGGCATCTGCCCAATATCTGGGAAGAATTGGCTCTCGCACTAGTTAGGAACTTCCCGTTTCTGGGAGAGAGTGTATATGAGACAGAAACACACACATACATTGGAGGGAGAAACACACACAGAGAAGTTCATCGTCGTTACCCCCTGACTATTTGCAAAGGGTTGCATGCTGTTCTGATGCTCAACATCCTAGAAGTGTTGTTTCTGCTTTCTTGCAGGACTGGGCAGGGTGCGTGAAAACCGCCCCAGTCCACCCCGCCTCCCCCTACCCCACCTTCCACACACATGCGTTTTTGTTTGTTTGTTTTGCAGAGAGAGCGAGAGAGAAAAGAAAAAGGAAATATTAACTCCCAGCTGTTTGTCAGGGAGAGAAGAGCGGTGTGTGCGGTGTGCTCTAAGGCGTGGCAAGCAGGCAGGCTGGTGGAATGATGGGAGAGGGACTTGAGGGAGATGCTCCCATTTGTCACAATGAAGCAGAGATCAAGTAGCATCTTGGCTGCTCAGGAGCTGTTTGGGGGCCGAATAAATGGGAGTGCGAGCGTGCTCACTGAGATCTCGGTTACTTTTACAATGCTGGCGAGTGAGTCATGCAGAATGGGAGAGGAGAGTGAATGAATACAGATGGGGAGGGAGGTGTGGGTCTGTTTTGTTGGTTTGGTAAGCGTTGGAATGAATGGCGTATATTTGGAAAGCTGTACTCTCTGTGGGGTGGGGTGTGTGTGTTTCAAATAGAAATGTTGCCCTCCAAATCTAGCTATTTTTTGGTCTCATTAAAAGCAATTAAGAGATTGTTTTGGTTGCGTGTTAAAGAGATAGTGACTATATAAAAAAGCCACAACAGTATGTCGAAAATTGCAGGGAATGCTTCAAACACAATATAGGTCAACACTGAGAGACAAATAGGGTGAGATTTGATTTTAAAATGCCATCTGGCCAGGGCTGCACCAGTGCCTACTCACAGCCGAGGCCCAAAGAACTGGTTGCTGTTAGCAGTCAGTAACATTGCAAGAAGCTGGATGCTTTCTTTTATATTGGGAGTTTTTTATCTTTATTATTTTCACACATTAGACACATGTTAGAAGTATTTGGGAACCAAGTTATATTGAATTTAAACAGGTGCTTCTTGTTTGAGAGAACGTTACATATTCTTAGTGAATAAAAACAGTCCATTAATAACCCTCTTCAGCAACCCTTTTCCTCACATTTCAGTGAACAAAAAAGGACATTGGATCGCATTTCTCAACCACTTGTTTTCTCTTTTGCCTCCCAACTCTGATTTTATGCAGGTTCCCACTGAATTTTAAATTGAAAAAAGTTCAGTACTAATGGAAACATTTCTAATGTGCTCTTCACCAAGAGACAGGGCTTCATGTAGCTTGTGCTTTAGGAGAAAATGGAAACATTTTCAGGAGCTCTTCAGAATGGTGCTTCTTTGATGGTGGCAGTCCATTTTCCCTTCTGGAAATTGTTCTGGTGTACCTGTGATTTCCAGTGACAGTCTTTCCTGAGAAACAAGTGGTCAATAACCTCTCAAGGGTTGAGCAATACATTGTAAGTTGACTTCATTCTTTCCTGTCTAAGTTTATATACATGTGTGTATGCTCACAGACATAATACACATATATACATACATGTGTACATATTTTATATACTTATATATGCATATGACCACACACATACACAAAGTCACAGTGGATTCACTTTTTATTTTGAGTTGCACACATCATTAATTCAGTTACCATGGCATTTTCTCCTTCCCTTTATGGGAAGTAAAGCTAATGTTTTGGATCTCCAACCTAATCTAATGTGCCGTGCTGCTTCCAGGGTCAGTCACACACTTGGAAGTGGTCCCTCTTCAGTAAGTACCCTAGAGTAGGGTTGGTGCTAAGGTAGAGACCGACTAGCTGGAATATGAAATAAAGGCACCGAGTAATAATACTCCCAGTTGGCATTTGTTTGTTCCTGTATAGCTAGAAAATTACAAAGGTAGGTTGCGTAAGATTTACTACAGCCATATTAAAGATGAGGAAATGGACTTACCAGAGAGAAATGGTCTATGGTCACATAATACATGACAGAGCAGGGATTTGATCCTAGGTCTTTGGACTCCTAATCAGAGTGAGCTATCCTGTCTCGCCCGTAGATCAGGTGTGTTTCACTGAACAGAGATATCATTTAAACATTTGTCCCCATCTTGCCCCTGGCACCTAAACAGTGTCTTGCAAAGAGTAGTTGTGGGTTTTTGTTAACTAAGAAATGTCTGAACCAGTCCAGCTGCTAGAGAAAAACCAAGGATGATCTCCCCACCCATCACTAGAAGGCATTTGAGTACAATGTGAATGGAGAACTATTACCTATGTGATTCAGCAACAACCAAAAGTACCGTGTTTATGATGACAAAATAATTCAGGTTACTCAAATTATGTGGTTCTACATTAGCCATCTAGGTGGCTTGGTGGTGAAATGGATAGAGAGCTAAGCCTGGAATCAGAAAGACCTGGGTTCAAATCCAGCCTCAGATTGTGTAACCCTGGGCAAGTCACTTTGCCAAGAAAACCCCAAATGGGGTCATGGAGAGTTGGACACAACTGATATGACTGAACAGCAATAACAACACCAACCACAATGCTTCTTCCATATTAATATTTGGGGTTTTGCCTGAACTACCATTCAGTATATTGACTGATGTTTTAATACAACTGGCATTTACTTCCATCTGAATTTCAGTTTTATGAGTGTAATCTCTAAGGCTGCATTTGAACTCAAATGATCTGCATTATGTCTGGGTGACCTTCATTTGGGGAGGCTGATGATAGCCACCTTACTTATTTCCTCCTTCTTCTTCCCTCTAAGGAAAGTCCAGTCTCTCCTTCCTCTTCCCTCTGAAGAAAGTCCAATCTTTCACACTAGTTTGGAAACATTTAGTTGGTTAATAATGGTTAAAAGACAGTGTGGTGGAATGGATAGAAAGCTGATCTTTAAGCTAGGAAAATCTGGGTTCAGGTCCTGCCTCTGACACATACTAACTGCAACTCTGGACAATCACAAATTACAAAATCTCAGTGTTCTGGGCAGCTCTCCAAGACTGGCAGTTTTAGAGAATGTACCCATGTACATTGGCGAAGGAAGTTTATATATTGGGGAGTTACTCATGTCAGTAAAATCACAGGTCCAGTCTCTGCCTATTTGGTGGAGAAGAGTAGTAATTCTTCAATAACTCTTTGACTATTGGTCAGTATATAAATTACTGGAAAACAAGCTAGCATTGTGGATATTCACTATCTTCTTTTTAAGGACAAATGCCTATATTATTAGACAGAGATTGGCCCTGTGATTTCATAGGAAATTCCTTCTACCAGTATAGGTTGACACTTTCTCTGAAACTTAGTCTTAGATGGCCACCTGAAAAAGAGAAGTTGAATGACTTGCCCAGGGTCACATAGCCACTATGTGTCAGAGATTCCACTTGAAACCAGTTCTTCCTGGCTCTAAGGCCAGCTTTCTATCCATTACACCACACTGCCTCTTAACCATTATTAACAACAACAAAAATTCTCCAACCTAGTGGTAGGATTGGATTTTGCTAGAAAAGTAGGAGGTGGAAGTCAATAAGTAGGTTAATTTCCATTTTGATCTTCATTAACTTTACTCTATATTGTAATTACTTGGTAATAGCCATACTTTTGATGATATAATATTGACAACATTTCAAAAGTATTTTTGAAATAGAGCCTTTTTAAAGATAGGCATATATTCACGCTATTTATTCACTCCCTCTCTAGCATCATTCTGAATGCCAAGTCTTTCAAAATAAATGTTTAAGATCTGATCTAACACACCAAATTGTACTTCAGAAAATCTTTTAAAATCTCTGATTACTGGTCAGTGAAATTTATCATGCAGGCAAATGATTATTCCCTCTCCTTTCTGCGTACCATCTCTTCCTCTTTCACCAAGCAGCCAAATGCCTTCGTGTTGTCTCTTATGCAGTTAGGGTCCTCTGACCTCTGACAAAGACATGCCTGAGAGAATATGGAAGAGCTCAGAGGTTGTCAAAAAATGTAGCTAACTAGCTGACCCTGAGATAGGGATTCTTCACTACAGAGACCCGTGTGTCAGACCTTGGACAGCTCACAGCCCTGCCCAACCCAGGAGACTCCGCCAAAGACACAGATAATGTAGGGCCTCACAGAAATATACAGAAAAAGCCACATAAGAATAATTCTTCCCCTCTCCATCTCCTCCCACCACTCAGACAATCAATCTATTAATCAACAGTGATTGAAGCCTCCTGTGTGCTCAGCACTGTGCTAAGTGATGGAGAGGTTTTACCTGGCTTGCCATCTTTCCCTTCTTCAAAGACAGCCTCAGCAATACCAACATTTGCTGCCTGGTGGCCAACCCAGCTTAGCTACTTTAGCTTCCTTGGGGATGAGGAGGGGAGAAGGGGATTTGGGGTGTAGGAGTGAATACTGCAAACCCATTTTCACTCAGATATTAAGGTCTTCGTATTGGATTTCTCCTAGGATCATTTTCATTTTTAGGTAGGACATCAAGAGAAGAAAATGTTTGGAGCTAAAGGAACAGTTTGCTAATTATGGAGTTTTTGGTATCAACAGGGAAAGCGAGAGTCTACACTTGACTGGCTCTGGGTTTATTCTAAGAAAAGCATTTTTTGGGCCCCATATTATAGATCAGAATGAAATGGTTAGTTTATTAGATGATAGAGCTTCTGCCAGTTTTGCATAATTATAACTAATCACCAAATTGAATGTCAGGTAGAAAGGGGATTTGATTTGTTCTGTTGGGATCAGTCAGTAAGTAAGCATTAAGTGCCTACTCTATGCTGAGTATGCAAATATCTAGAAGGGAGATAGCCCTCAAGAGACTTACTTCTTACAAGGGAGATTAAATATGTTCACAGAATGGTAGCTACAGTATGTATACAAAATAAACACAGTTATTTGAAGAGAGGTGCTAGCAATTGGAGAAACCTGGAGAATCTTCTTGAAAGATATGGTACTTAAAATGAACTTTGAATCAAGGTAGGAGCCCTAAAGGCCTTGCTAATAGCAGTTGGGGAAAGGGAGCTGAAGAGAGGGATTTAATTCAATAATAAGGAAAAAATCCAAACAATTAGAACTGTGCAAAAGTGGAACAGATTGCCTTAGTAGATACTACATTTTTTATCACTAGAAATCTTCAAGTGGAGAGTGGATGACCATTTTGTCAGGTTAGTTGTTAAAGAGATTACTGCTTCAGGTATGAATTAGATTAGGTGCCCCCAAAGGCTCTCTCAATTCTGAGATTTTCAACATTTATTAAGTGCCTACTATGTGCCAGGCACTGTGCTAAGTGTTGAGGGCATGAAGAAAGGGGAAAAATCACCCTGCCCTTAGGGAGCTCACAAGTAACTATGTATAAACAACATATTCACAGAATGGAGACACTATCAGATGGAAGCCACTAAGATTAAGGTAAATTGGGGAAAGGATTATTGCAGAAATAGACATGTTAGCTGATACTTGGAAGAAGCCAGAGAAGCTAGGAGAAAGAGATGAAGAGAAAGAGACTGAATTCCAAGAATGAGGAACAGCCAGAGAAAAATGCCTGGTGTCAGGAAATAGAAAGTATAATTTGAGAAATAGCAAGGCAGTCAGTGTTACTGGTTTAGAGTACTGTAGTAGGAAGGCCGAATTTATGATCTCAAATATAATCATGTATATGTTTGAATGGTCCAAAATCGCAAGGTATGAGAGATTCTCTAAGGAGAAAACAACAAGAAATTTATTTAGGCCCCACCGCAGCAAAAACTTG
>JAQQSZ010011639.1:0-12199 GCA_028646595.1 Phalanger gymnotis | reverse complement strand
TCCCTCTGCCACTTTGTGGGTTCTGCAGTTCTAGAATTGGTTCAGAGCCATTGTTTTATAGGTTTTTGGAGGGACTTGGTGGGGAGCTCACGCCAGTTACTGCTTCCCAGCCACCATCTTGGCTCAGCTTTCCAAGATTTGAAGTATAGCACTGCATTTGCTCATCTGGGTCAGCGCACTCACAAACACCAAGACTGGTTTGATGAAAATGACGGAGAAATTTGGAAGCTGCTAAATGGCAAATGAGAACTCCACAGGGTTTACCAGCAGGATAGTTCATCCTCCTCTAAGAAGGGAGCATTTAATTCCATCAAAAGTAAAGTACAAACAAAGCTTGGAGAGATGCAGGATCCTTGGCTCAGTAAGAAGGCAGGTGAAATTCAGTTTTGTGCTGATAGTAACAATCCAGAGTACTTTGGATGCCCTAAAGGCTATTTATGGGCCAAAGATCTATGATGCATCTCAACTACTCAGTGATGATGGAGCCATATTGATTAATGGTAAACATATGACCCTAGAGAGATGGGGTGAACACTTCCATAGTGTTCTCAATAGAACATCATCAATCAATGCTGTGGCCATTGATCATTTACCTCAGGTTGAAGTTAATCCCTCCCTAGCTGAAGTTCCAACTGAAGAAGAGATTTTGAGTGCCACTAGGTTCCTTTCATGTGGCAAAGCTCCTGGTGTTGATTCTATTCCAGCTGAGATTTACAAGCTTATAGCAGTAAGGCAAAATTCAGGACCTCAGAGAAGACCATGGGCATGCCTGAATGGTTTGGAATCATGAAGTATAAGAATTCTCTAGGTAGAAGGCAGAGAAAGTATAACATTTATTTAGACTCCAGAGGATCAAAGACTAATGCCCCCAATATGATATTGTGGCAATGATATTCCAAAACCTATAACCCTACCTCACTGTAGTAACAAGGAAATTATAACAAAATATTATAGCAAGGACCTGAGCCACACTGTAGCTTCCCCTGGATGCTAGGGCCTTCCTATAAAAGATCACCCATAAATCCTAACTCTCTGCCATGCTCACCATTCTCTCCTGCAGCTCTGAGTTCCTTGATCTCTGCAACTCTGTCTTGTTCAGCACTCTCCTCTCTGCTGCTCCCAGTTCTGTTGAGCTGCTCCCAGTTCTGGACTCTCTTTTTATACAGTCCTAGCCATCATCTAATTGGCTAGAACTCAGGGCACATACCACTAGCTCTGGTCTTAGCAACTCGCCTTAAGGCCCTGAGGGCTTCAAGCTCATGTCAGCTTAGCACCTAGTAGGTAGGGGCTTTAGGCCTACTTACGAACAAAGATATAATCAGGCCTTCCCACCTAGGCTCAACAGAGCTCTATTGAATGGGTAGGGAAGATCTTTGATCAGATTAATACTACAAAGGTATGGAGTCCATTGCTCATACAAAAGCTGACTGAAATTTTCCAAGTTATATAGCAAGAAGAGGTTATCCCCCAGGAGTTCAAGGATGCCTCCATTGTACATCTCTATAAAGGTAAAGGAAATTGATTGTCCTTTCACAATCACATGGGAGTCTCTCTGTTAGTCGTTGCTGGCAAGATTTTTTCCAGAGTCCTCCTTAATAAGCTGATCCTTCACCCGGAAGATAGCCATCTACCTAAGAGCCAAAGTGGCTTCAGAAAGGGCCAAGAAAGAGTTGATATGGTGTTTGCTGCCCAACAATTTGAGGAGAAATGCCAGGAGCAGAACAGAGGTCTGTACACCATGTTTGTAGATCTAACTGAGGCTTTTGATATTGTCAGTCATGAGGGCTTATGGAAAATTATGTCAAAATTTGGTTGCCCAGAGATGTTCACCAGCATTGTACATCAATTTCATGATGGCATGCTTGTCAGCGTTCTAGATAATGGACAATGCTCTCATGATTTCCTAGTCACCAATGGAATGAAACAAGGCTGTGTGCTTGCTCCCATGCTTTTTAGCATGATGTTTTCAGCGGTGCTGTCGAATACACTCGATGAGGATGAATACAGCATCAAGGTCAGCCATGGCACTGATGATAAATTCTTCAACTTGAAAAAGCTATAAGCCAAGACCAAAGTGGAGGGAGTGCTGGTGCATGATTTTCTGTTTGCAGGTGATTGTGCACTCAACGCAGCCTCTGAAGCTGAGATGCAACAAAGTATGGATCAATTCTCTGCCGCTTGTGCTAATTTTAGCCTAACAATTAACACCAAGAAGACACAGGTGCTCCATCAGCCACCACCACACCATCCATATGTGGAAGTACCAGTTACAGCAAATAGAGAAGTTTTGAATGCTGTGGATAAGTTCACTTACCTTGGTAGTGTACTTTCCCAGGCTGTACACATTGATATTAAAGTTGACACACCCACCGCCAGAGCTAGCTCAGTGTTTGGAAGACTCCAAAGAAAAGCATGGGAGAGAAGAGGTATTAGACTGGCTACCAAACTGAAGGTCTATAGAGCCATTGGGCTGACCTCGTTGTTGTATGCCTGTGAAACCTGGACAGTACATACCAGTGCCGTGCCAGGAAACTGAATCACTTCCATTTGAATTGTCTTAGGAAGATTCTGAAGATCACCTGGCAGGATAAGGTACCAGACACTGAGGTCCTTTCTTAAACAAAACTGACAAGCATTCCTTGTCTGTCTGCTTCTTTGAGCACAGCCCCAACTGGCTGGCCACATTGTTCAAATAGAAGATATACATTTGTCAAAAAGACTATTGAGAACTCACACAGTGCAAGTATTCCCAGGATGGTGAGAAGAAGTGATACAAGGACACTTTCAAGGTCTCTCAAGAACTTTGGAATTGATTGTATGACATGGGAGACACTGGCCCAGGACCACAGAACATAGTGTGCCCACATCAGAGAAGGTGCTGCGCTCTATGAGCAAAGCAGAATTGAAACAGCTGGAAGCAAACACAGGATACACAAATTTAGAGAATTCATCCCAAATGTTCACACAGACTATTTGTGCCCAACCTGTGGTAGAGCATGCCATGTTTGTATTGATCTGATCAGCCACAGTTAGATGCACTGAAATTTGACTCTAGCATAGGGATGCCATTTTTGGTCCTCTTCCAAATAACAAACAACCAATGACTTTCCATGACCCCATTTGGGGTTTTCTTGGCAAAGACACTGGAATGGTTTGCCATATCTTTCTCTCTTTTTACAGATGAAGAATTGAAGCAAACAGGGTCAAGCAACTTGCCCAGGGTCACACAGCTAGTAAGTGTCTCAGGCCAAATTTGAACTTATGAAGATAAATCTTCCTGACTCCTGGCTTGCACTCTATCTACTGTACCATGTAGCTGCCCTTGTTTTTATTAGGTAGACATTTAACACAATGCCTGTTATATTGTAAGCACTTAATAAATTATTTATCTATATAAATATTTGGGAAATTTTAAGTGACTTGCTGAGGGACACATAGCCAGTAAGTGTCTGAGAAAAGATTTGAACTCAAGTTTTCCTGCATGAAAGTTTGGGACTCTATCTACTATTCTAAGTAGTGGTAAAGAGTAGAACTAGGAGGACATAGAAGACAGGAGATCAGTGGTTTGGGAAGAGGCCAGAAAAGACTTAGAGTACAGAATATTGCCCAGAATTGACCAGCTTGGGGGTAGTTCTGGGGAAGGCATGTTGGGGGGCCATGGGCTGTCACCAAAAAGAGAAATGAGGGTCATTGGGAGGAAAATTATGTTAAAGACAAAGTTAGCCTCCTTTAAAAGTCAGTCCTACCATCACCCTACCATATCACCTACCATCACCTTTAGGAGCTCATAAAAGCAAATGCAGATAAGTGGCAGACCTACAGACCTGTGACACTTACAAAAATCATTTTCAAAGTCCTCATAAACCTAAGATTCTTATCTGTGGATCCATGAACTTATTTAGAAAGAGACGATATGGACATGGATATGGAAACAGATATAGATGTAGATTGGATGTATAGATGTAAATGATGTGGATATAAAGAAACAGATTAGACATAGATATGAATCAGATTAGATATAGATAGATTAGACAGATAGATATATATATATATGTTAGAGGCAGATCATATAGATTTAAATATATTTTCTTTTTAATGAATTTTAAAGCATCATTCTGAGAAGGGGTCCATAGGCTCCGGGAGACTGCCAAAGGGACCCATGACCTCTAAAAAGGTCAAGAAACCCTGTCATAAACATTTCTTTTTTTGCTTAATATGGCCCTTCAAAAAAGTTTCCAAGGTTTCAGGGATCTTCCTAACAAAGAGTTTTGCTATTGCTGCAACACCATGACCATCACCTCACAGTTCTGTAACACTTTGAAGTTGCCGAAGTACTTTTCCTACAAGAACCCTAAGAGAGACAGAGACAGAGAGATAGAGACAGAGAGAAAGAGAAAGAGAAAGGGAGACAGAGAGAGAAAGAGGCAGAGAGACAGAGCAAGAGAGAGACAGCGAGAGAGAAAGAGACAGAGAGAGAGAGAAAGACAGAGAGAGAGAGAAAGACAGAGAGAGAGAGAGCAAGATATTATAGGTATTTCCATTTTATATATAAGGAAACTGAGGCTTGGAGAGATTGACTTGCCAATGATTATGTATCCAGGAAATTCTCCAAAAAGTTGATCAAATCAATTCTTCTGACATTTATGTTACAGGCAAGAGGCAGCATAGTGCAGTGAATAGAGAAATTCCCTCAGAGTCAGAAAGATCCACATTTAAGTCTTGCTTCTGACACATGCTAGGTGTGGGACCCTGCGACCCTGCCTGAATCATTTCCCTGCTCCGTGCTGCCAGCAACTCTCTTCTGCTAGAAGCTGAAGAGCAGATGCTGATTTATATGGTCTGCGAGATCTGCTGAACTACACAGGTAAGAGTTTCTTCACCAGGAGTTCCCTATAGTATATAATGGTTCTCAAACTTTTTGGTCTCAGGACTCCTTTATAATCTAAAAAAGTATCAAGGACCTCAAAGAGTTTTTGCTTATATGGTTTATATCTATTAGCGCTCTTATCACATAAGAAATTAAAATGTCTTATTATTATGAAGATAGTTTTCACCCTGAAGAACCCCAGAAAGATTTCCTTTGGGGAAACCACCAAGGGTCCCCAGACTACACTTTGAGAATTGCTACACTATACTGACTATAAAAAAATTTAATAAAGGCCCAAACCAACCAACTTTTTAAAAGGCTCCAGGAAATGCTGGTGGTGTTTAAGGGAGTACAAAGATGAATAAGGCACAGCTCTTGACTTTAATGAAAGACATTTTATAACCACATTCAGTATTAAGAATTAGTAGCATGAGGCCTAGGTGGCAACTCAAATTCTTCTGTCTGCTAGGTTTGTGGCAAGGCTAATGAATTAATGTCAACATCACTAAAACCATAAGCATCATCACTATCATCAAATTGTATTTATGAAGTGCCTACATGTAATTTACAAGCCATGGAAAAACCATTAATTTCCCCATCCACCCTTTGAGCTGTTTTAAGGATCGATTAGCAAATGCTTATGAAGCAGCTTAGAAATTAGATGAAGATACAAATAAATCATCCCTGGCTATACTAGTCTTATAGTTGGGAGCTAAAGATGAGACAGATGATGAAAATTAATTGCTCTTATTATAACTTGGTATGCCTAAAACAAGCAGTATGGTCTAATGGATTGAATATAGGAAGAACCAGGTCCAACTTTCACTCCATTTGGGGTTTTCTTGGCAAAGATATTGGAGTAGTTTGCCATTTTCCTTCTCTAATTCATTTTACAGATGAGGAAACTGAGGCAAACAAAGTTAAGCGACGTGTCCAGGGTCACATAGCTAGTAAGTGTCTGAGGCCAGATTTGAACTCAGGAAGATGAGTCTCCCTGACTCCAGGTCCAGAACTCTATCTAGTACCACCTCACTGCCCCTATTCTGGCACTTAGTAAATACTTAATAAATGCTCTGTATATTTATCTATTTCATAAATCTAACACAACTTGAGTTCCTTACATCTATCTCCCCTCCAACCCATCCGCCCTCTCCCCACATACACGCTCCTGGCATTTTATTATAGGAAAATCTCCAAACAGAGCTTCGAGAGCCCAGGCCTAATTTCCCATTAAAATTTCTATCTCCTTCTCCATTGCAAATGGCCCTGAAGGATAATGCAATCATATTATAGTTTAGGTGCATTTACTGCAAGAAATAGAAAGTTAATTGAACACAGCATTGAGACTCCCCCAAGCTGTTCCTCATCGCTCCAGTAAAGGCTAGAAGCAGCTGCTTCCTCAGTGGCAGTGAGCCAACACTGCCTCTTCCCAAGCAATCCAATAGGATGCTGTTGTCTGGACTGATAGCGTCACAGATTTAGAGCCCAACTTCCCACATTTTGCAAATGAAGAGACCAAGGCCCAAAGGGGTGAAGTGATTGGCCCAAAGTCACAGAATGGTGCAGGCAGGATTCACACTTGGGCTCAAACTTCACCATTCTTTTCAGTGTATCATGAGGACTCCAGCCTCTGGAGTCGACATTGCAGTAAGTCATTGACAAAGGAGAAATACCATTCATTCCCCACCTTGTCCCCAATATCATAGTCATAAGTGAATGAAAGAAGAAATAAAGCATTTTTTGAGCACTTACTATGTGCAAAACACTGTGCCAAGCTCTGGGGCTACAAATGTTATTGTTTATGTCCTTTGTTCTTGAAAAGGACCAGGGCTTTGGGAAGGTGATGCATGACTTGAAAGTGAATTGGATTTAAATGAGGGAAGACTGTGCAAGGTCACTAGCCTCACTTTCTCCTCCAAAGTCATCCGGATGCAGTGGCCAGAAATAGATCAGGACTACTTGGAGATTGCCCCCAGGGACACAAATAGAGCAGCAAGCCAGACCCTGCTTTCAAGAAGCTCATATTCTAATACTAATACAACATACTATGTACATGGAAGGTTTTATCTACATGTAAGATGGTAAAGTCCCATGGTCCTTAGGGTGCAGCAATAGATGTTTAATGCCTCCTCTTTAAATAGATAAAAGGAAGGCTCTCAGGTGGAAACTTGAATATTTGTTCCAGTCCTACACTTACAGAGACAGATGTTGATCCCTGACTAGACATCAGAGACCCCAAAGATCTCTGGGGTTCTCTCCTAAATCTCTAGCATCACCAGTCACTACCCACTGCAGGAACCCTATGCTGTGGGTCATAGACTCTCCCCAGAGAATCCTACCAACCCAAATGCCACAGGTGACCAAAAATGAGGCAGAGAGTAGTGGGGGAGGATTCCTCTCCTGCCACACTGATCATGCCTTCCCCTCCAGCCTTGATCCCTCATACTCACATACGTAGCAGCCTGGGCTAGCTGTCTCTTGGGGATGCCATATGTTTTTCTGCTCCTCCAGCATGCCCCAGGCAAGTGGCACAGTCTATCCTATTAAAAAACAAACAAACCAGGAGGATACTTGACAACTTCCTGACACTTTTGAGTTCTGAGAACTTCTCCTCAGAAGTGGTTCCCAGAGATACGGGACCATAGCCATGATTGAAGTTTCAGAGAAATGTATTTTTGTCACAAAACCTTATCATCTATGTTTTCTCTGTCACTGACTACCTGACCCTTGGAAAATCACTTTGCTTTTCTGGGCCTCAAGCTTCTTCATCTGTAAAATGAAAGTTCTCTTATGGTGTGCACAGTTCTAAGTAGAAACAAGAGAAACACCAAAAAAAAAAAGGTCTGCCTGTGTAGCTAGGTAGTACAGAGAGAAGGCATAGCGTGGGCTAAGCCCTGCGGTCTCTGCTTTGAGAAGGACTTTGAGAAGGAGTAAGATGAAAAAAGGAGGGTCCATGCCCTCCAGAGACAGTAAGAATGATGCAATTTCACTGCTTCAATATTTCTGTACAGGGACCAGGGAGGTAGGTTCTGGAGGGAGGAAGAATTATCACCAGTAATCTTGGAATCCTGAGGTGGCTGCCAACAGATGGGTGTCGTCCTCCCCATTTCACAAACACACTTCAGGAAGGTGTAAATTATGCTTGAAGGAGCACAGATCTTTCTTCTTGTATGAATCCCAGAGGCAAGAGGATGATGAGGGGACCACATCCAGTACCCTAGATTTGACTTCACCCTTCAAGTTTGGGAAAGTACCATCTATGAACACAGACAGCACAAATATTTTCCTTCTGTCCCCTACCTACCCTCAGATAAAGATTATCTAATTTTACTGCATTTATGTATGTGGAGCACATCTCATATGACTCTGGGACCCTTTACATTCTCAAGTTCAGTAAGGACTATTTTGTATATTGGGCAAATACTCAAAACCTCCATCCAGAGAATTCACTGTGAACAGAAGAAGCAAAAACCATTGCTTATATACCAAAGTTGTTAATTAGGACAGAATGGTAAAGAAAAGAAAAAAGAAAAAAATCAAATAGAACCATTTTCTTTTCCTCTGCCTTAGATGAAGGATTCCACAGATTCTCATGCTAGTGGGAAGGGAAGCGCTCCCTGGACAAGTGAGGCAAACACACCGTCTTTGGACCGTCTCCACTAACTGCTCCCCTCTGTCTCTGCCGCTTTTCTGCTGTCTGGAATGAGAGCTGTCATCCTTCTCCACCTCCAGAGTGTCCTCTGCTGAACTGCTGTTGAAGTATTATTGACCAGAATTGTCATCTGCTGTTGTGGCTTCTCCTACACGTTGCTGCTTCCTTTTGTTGGAGAGACCATCTGTTACCGGACCTTCTTTTAAATAAAGTCCTCAACGTGGAGTTAGGAAGTTATGGTTGTTGTTCCATCACATCCAACTCTTAGTGACCCTATTTGGGGTTCTCTTGGCAAAGATACTGGAGCAGTTTGCCATTTCCTTCTGCAGCTCATTTTACAGATGAAGAGGCACAGTGGCTAGAGTACCAGGACTAAAGGCAGGGAAGCTCATCTGCACTCAGATCTGGCCTCAGACACTTACTAGCTATCTGTCCCTGTGCAAGTCACTTAACCCTGTTTGCCTCAGTTTCCTAATCTGTAAAGTGAGCTGTAGAAGGAAATGGTAAATCACTCCAGTATCTTTGTCAAGAAAACCCTTCTGGGGTCACAAGAAGTTGGACATGACTGGAAAATGACTGAACACACACACACACACACACACACACACACACCACTAAAGAGTCTTCTTTGCAGCTCCTCTCATGTCTCTGGCTGCTAATGGTAGTCATACATGATCTTGAATCTATGATGAACTTGGAGGAGGCACTTAGTAATAATTGAAAGAGAAGAGAGAACAGCAGCAATAGCAAATATCCATATTCCCCATATAGTCTTTGCCAGTAAAAAGTTTTCAGTCCCTGCAAATCCCAATACAAGTACATTCGATAGGTCCATGTTGAATGTTCATTAATTCACATATCACAGAGATGCATTCCTTTCTCTCAGATATAGGGCACTTATGTCAGTAAATGGTAACAAGCATCATATTACAAACTTGCATGTAAGAAAAAAAAAGCAAGTACATAGTCTATTTGTGATAGATGACATCACAAATTGAACTTACATACAAAATACATTTTAGAAACACCATCTGGTAGCATGTGAACATCTTAACACTACCCATTGAAAATCATATGTCATCCTGGTCACTGGCAAGGTAGTCCTGGCACTCCTAAGATGACCCTCTATCAGTTATGCACCCCAGTACCCACAGGCTTAATGATCTATAGAACCAGTCTTGGGCCCAAATGCCACTTTTTTAGCCACTCATGATTTAGGCTCTGTAGTTGCCCTTAATTCTTTGACTCCTCCACAGCTGGAGTATTATGCGGGATTCAATCATGCCTCTGGATTCAAGTTTTCCTCCTCCATCTTTGCTAAGGCCAGGGCAGTCTTGACAGATTATTCCCCATCTCCCAAGAAACTTCCTTTCTTAAAACTTCCTATCCATCCAGATCTTGATGTGGGCTTTCCTCATGATCTATTGCTAACTGTCCAGCTACAATTGGATGCAGCCTTTTTGTAGCTTGTTTTCATGTTTCCCTCTTATTCCAGATCACCAAAGTGTTACATGACCTCCTTTATGGGAAGCAGGTGATTGTAAGGTATTATCTGTGAGGAGTAATTCTCAAAGGCTATTTTATAAACTAGCAGATTATCCAGTCTTTCAAACTGGTCGAGGTTCTTACTCTTTCTTGTGTCATAGATCCTTTTGAAGGTCTGGTAAAGCCTATGGACTCCTCAGAATATTTTAAATGCATACAATAAAATACATAGAATTATAAGGTAAACCTATTGTATTGAAATTCAGTTTTCAAAATATTTTAAAAAAACCCACATATTCATAGATTCTTGGTTAAGAAACCCTGAATGAGAAGGCAGTCTGCTTTCTTGCTTTTTCTTTGGATAATAAACTGTCCTGTTTAGCTTTTAAAAGCATACACCAACTGGTCCCACCCTGCCTTTCTAGCCTCACTAGATATCACTCCCCCTCTTGTATTCTGTGATTCAGCTAAAGAAGCCTTTTCTCTATTCTCACACAGAACATCCCATCTACCATTTGCACTGGCCAACAAATGCCAGGAATGGACTCTCTCCATACCTTCATCTCACCAACTTCTTTTCTTCCTTTAAGATACAGCTCAGGTATTCTTCAGCATTAAATCTTTCCTGACCCCTGTGCCCCAACTGCTAGTGTTTCCTTCCCAAGCTACCCTGTATTTAACTACTTTGCATATGTTTGTATTCATTCAATATGCACACATATACATACCTGCATATGTACAAGGTGTCCTAAAAGTCAGTGCAGATTTTATTGTTGCTGTTCAGTAGTGTCTGACTCTTTGTGGCCCCATTTGGGATTTTCTCGGCAAAGACACTAGAATGGTTTGCCATTTCCTTCTCCAAATGCAAATTTAAGCTATTGAGAGTTTAAAACTGCCCTAAAACTTTTGGAAACCCTGTATATCATATGTGTGAGTGTTTCTGTACTATTTGTCTCCCCAAATGAATTGTTAGCCCCTTTTGAATAGGGATTATTTCATTCTTTGTACTTATAACCCATGCCTAATGGTGTCTAGTTCATAACAGCCATGTAATAGATATTTGTTGAGTGATTCCTTGGACATCGAGATGTCAAAATGTGGCAGGAATGAAGTAAAGCGTATGGCATCATTCCTGATAGTATTCTAGACACACATTAGAAATGCCATTTATGGGTGGCAGAGCCAAGATGGCAGCCGGAAAGCAGGGACTTGTGTAAGCTCCCTACCAGGTCCCTCCAAAAACCTATAAAAAATGGCTCTGAACAAATTTTAGAACTACAGAACCCACAAAATAGCAGAGGGAGGCAGGGCTCCAGCCCAGGACAACCTGGATGGTTGCTGGGTGAGGTGTATCACGCATGGAGCTGGGAGTGGGGAGCAGAGCTCAGAGTGGGCAACAGCAGGACCAACAAGACCAGGAGTTGGGCGGAACAAGCCCTAGTGCCCTGAATCAGTAAAATGTGGCAGTTACCAGACTTCTCAACCCACAAACACCAAAGACAACAGAGAAGGTTAGTGGGAAAAACTGTGGGGCCAGAGTGAAAGGAGTTCATGGTTCGGCCACTGGCCCAGGTGCAGCAGAGGTGGTGCAGCTACAGAACTGCAGCTGCAGTTGCTTCAGGCCCCAGGCCCATCTGGTGGGAGGAATTAAGTGGCAGATCAGAGCAGGAGTGCAAAGCCTGCTTAAGATTTTCATCAGGTCCAGGTCAGGGGTTCTTGGGGAAGGAGGAGTGCTTGTATGGCAGAGCTGGCTGTATAGAAATAGCTCTGAAAACAACAGCACAGCCCCTCAAGCTTGGAACAAAGTACTCTCTACTCTACAAGCAGTTATACCCTGACAAAAACTCAAGGGTCAAGAAAGTTGGCTGGGAACATGGCTAGACAGCGAAAACGCACCCAGATTCAATATCAGACTTTGGAATCTTTCTTTGCTGACAAAGAAGATCAAAACATACAGCCAGAAGAAGTCAACAAAGTCAAAGAGCCTACATCAAAAGTCCAAGAAAAACATGAACTGGTCTCAGGCCATGGAAGAACTCAAAAAGGATTTAGAAAAGCAAGTTAGAGAAGTAGAGGAAAAATTGAGAAGAGAAATGAGAAGGATGCAAGAAAACCATAAAAAACAAGTCAATGACTTGCTAAAGGAGAACCAAAAAAACACTGAAAAAAAATACTGAAGAAAACAACAACTTAAA
>JAQQSZ010011638.1:0-12199 GCA_028646595.1 Phalanger gymnotis | reverse complement strand
TTTCTTTCTTTCTTTCTTTCTTTCCTTATTACTTTATTTTCCTCCCTTTTTTCCTTCTTCCTTTTATTACCTCTTTCCATCTCTCCTTCCTCTCTCAGCCTCTCTTTTTTCCTTCTCTCCCTCTCTCTCCTTTCTTCATTTCCTCCCTCCTTTCTTTTCTCTGTCTCTGTCTCTTTTTCCCTCTATCTCTGTCTCCCTCCCAAGAATTCCATCCTTGGAATTTCTTCCTTTTTCCTCCCTTCTCAAAAGGCCCATGCTCCTGACAGCCACAATCTTCTCAGCGAAAAGTTGAGAAAGGTCATGTGGCAAGAAACAACCCACTTCTCCAGATCCAGGTATGCATACATTTCCAACAGAAAGCTGGTCCCTGTGTGGGCCAAGGGAAGGGAAGCTTGTGAGAGGCAAGAACTCAGAAGGAGTATAGCTAGCAGCTAAAGGGGAGGGCTGCTTTGCTAACAAGCAGTATAAGAGTGAGAAGCAGGTGGGAGAGGGAGGAGAAGCTACTATGTCATAACTCTGGAGCTGGAAGGAATCATCAAGGCCATCATGCCCAATCTTCCCATTTTACAGATGAAGACACTGAAGACCAGTCAGCTGAAGGTCACAAAGTTAACAAGTTGTGGAGCCAAGATATCTTCTCCAGGATACATATTATATATTTCGTACTTGCTTTTTTCAATTATCTTCCCATCATTCTTTGTACACGGATACCTAGCACTCAACACAATGTTTGGTGCTTAATAAAAATACTTGTTGATTGATGCCTGTCCCTCACCCTACTCCTGTTCCTTGTTCCTTTACTTGCTCCATTCCTTCTCCAGCCCACTCTGTCTCCAGACTTTGAGGATTATGCCATTGTTCCCTTTAAGAAATAGACAAGCCTGCCAACAAGAATTCATTGAGGCAACTCCACCTCATTTTCCTTCCCTGGTCAATACAACCACCCTCTTCTGGGTGACAGAAAAATTCTAATGTTCTCTGTTGCTCAACTGACACCTGAGCTTGATAGTTTCATATTCTTGAAGAGTTGCCAAAGCTGCCCCAAAGAAATGATCAGGCAGATGAGTGGTTGCCTGTAGAATAACAGGAATTAAAATTGCAAGGATTTTACAAGCATGGGTCCTGACAGAAAGCATTATGTGTGCTGCCTGTGCTGGGCAACTCCATTCTTTTTGTTCCTCTTGAGAAGTGGCAGGGGCAGGGGCAGTGTTAAACTAACTCTAAATATGCTATGTTTTGTTTTTCCAGCTATTCCAGTCTATCCTGAGCTCTCTCTTCCTTGAACTTCCTGTATGCTTATAGCCTATATCACAGAGTTAAACACTAAATGAACGAATGAAAAAAGAGTTTATTGAGCATTTTCTATGTGCAAAGAAAGGTAATAAGAGTCTAGATCCAAATAGGAAAGGAGAGCAGGGCCCTGCATTCAAGGGGCGGTATGGTGGAAAGATCTTTTAAGTTAGAGTCATAGAACTGGGATCACAATCCTAGCTCTGTCACTGACCAGCTATGTGACCTTGGAAAAGCTGCTTAGTCTTGCTTGGCCTCAGTCTCTTTATTTGTAAAATAAAGATTGGTTAACTGCTAAGGTCCCTTTCAACTCTATTCTATGACTTTATATTATTACACTGGGTTACACGTGTGGGTCCTTTTTCTCCAATTGGATTGTAAGTTCTTGAAGGACAGAGGCCATATGTTAAAATTCTTCTTTTTTTCTCCCAAAGAACCTAGCAATAGAACATCATATGATATATTCAATAAATGCTTCCTAATTAATTGATTGATGATTGGAAAGGTGATGGATGAGCTTGTTTCATTTCTTAAATATTGAGATTGTGCCAACCAACTATATGTGTTAAATATAAATATATATAAATATATATATAATTTGTGTGTTTGTGTGTATTAGTCACTGTATTGGGTGATGGGCTCCAAATGAAAAATGAGTCTTCTTGACCTCAAGGAATTTATATCCTACTACTAATGGAACTCTTACATGGACTAGCTGACAGTCAAAACCAAAAAGAACTGCTCATGTCTCATGCCTCATTTTTTTTTGTTCACAATGTACTACTAACTGAATATTCACTTTGTTTTTTATCCTGTCATCCCCCTTCTTCCTTTTCTCATCCCCAGGCCTTCCAAAGGCATTTCTAGGTTTTCTTGGCTATCTTTCAACCTGCTCTTAGTCCTCTTTTCCATTAAAAAAAGACTGAAGTGAACTAACATACCACACAACCAGTGGAATCCAATTTACGATCTGAGATGCATCGGAAATTCTTGCTACAGCCGCCATTGTCTTTGGTGCAGTCCCTGACAGGTCCAAATGAATCCAAGAGAACTTCCAAGCTGTCGAAGGAGGATGAGGTCATCAGCTCTTCTCTGTGGGTAGAGGTAGGAAGAAAGTCATAGAAAAAAAGAAAAGATGTCATTTGCACTTATTGATTACACAGACTTGCATATGGTCTATTTCGTTTGATCTTGTGAGTTGATGGATGTATTACTATGTGACTTCCATTTTGTGGATAAAGAAAATAAAATTCTTAGCTATTTAAATGACATACCCATAGCTAGTTGGAATTCAATGTGACCTGTTCCTACTGTTAGTAGATGGGTTGTGTCATTATTTCTCTCTATGAATTAAATAAACAAATAAATTAATGAGTAAATAAATAAAATAAAGATAGATAGATGAATAGATATACAAATTTTAAAAATCAGCCCAACTTGACTCTCATATCAATTGATATATTATTGGCATTATAAAACAAGATAATAAGAACAATATATTCTTTTACATCTTGCTTATACTTAATATGAGTTTCTGTTGAATTTTAAGTGATCCTTAACATCGATTCCTAAGTATATACACATACATGTATTCACACATATATTTGTATAGAAACATGCATACGTACATATTGTATAGCTAATACATGACTAAATCTGGCTTCCCATCTAGGACCTCTGATTCTGAGGCCATTGTTCTTTACCAAATATAGCAAATATAGCATGGAGTGCAAAGATATCATTCTATTGGCCTGACTACAGATTGTGTGTGTGTGTGTGTGTGTGTGTGTGTGTGTGTGTGTGTGTGAGATAGAGATAAAGAGAGAGAAATCATATACTTCCCAAAGCCTCCACCCTACCCCTTGACTACACACACACATATACACACACACGCATGTGCACGCACAGTCATAGAATATCTTTATATATGAACTCATCATGTACACTTTCTAGTAGGTATTATTGCTTCCTAGGAAACTGTCACTGAGCACCTTCTTACCCATCCTACCATTTTCTCTCTCAGCATTAGGACCTCATGGCACCTCTTCATGGCTCATATCACATCTCCCTGAACCCAAACCCACCTGACCTCCACTGCATCCTCCATCACGGTCATGTCTGTCTTGCACTTAGCTGAAGGGTTGATGGCCAGTTCTGCTGGTGGAATCACAAAACTCTTGCTTAGAGGCAGCCACATTCCCTCTCCTAGAGTATAGGTAAACCTGCAGAGATGCAGAGCAGAATGTAATGGTTAGTGGTCATTACAGCTTCTCTAGCACTTGACATGCTAGCAATGTGTAGGATAGCTTTAGTCTTTTCACTAGTCCTCTTAGGTAAAGTCACACCTTTTCAGATATTGCTGTTTGACAGATGGAATATATGAAGGAGAGAGAGAAGAAGTTACCAAACTTAGCTCACCCAGCTTCTTGATGGCAGAACTGATTCTAACACTCATGCCTTAAAAACAATTATGAAAGGTCTTGTAACATGGTGAAAAGAACGGAAGGCTCTGGGTCAAGAGACCTAGGTTTGAGTTCCAGCTCAGGAATTATCTGTGATTTGGGGCAAATCATTTAACCATTTTAGGCCACAGTTTACCTATCTGTAAAATGAAGAGAGGACTAAATACTCTCTCAGTTCCCTCATAGTTCTTAACATTTGTGAATTTTATAGCTCACAAAGAGATGACCCTTCAAATTTAAGATTATGCCTTCAATTTGGGGGATGAAGCCTCTTCCCTAAAACAAATCTGAGGAGACACTTACAACCATATTGAGAACAACTTTAAAACATACTATTCATACTCCGTAACCTGTGAGTCAATGGCAATAACAATGTCCCGTGTAAATGTGTCTATATTTATGTATATATTCATGTATAGACATACACACATATATGTATATATGCCAGTGTGTTCACATGTGTATATCATATGTACATCCATCCATATATGCATACTTGTACATTCTAATTTCTCAATGGATCCATGATCTCCCATCCATGCTTGCCCATTCTGGGCAAATCTTATCCATGCCCTCCCATAGGTATACCACAGGGGGCCTACCCAACATGCCAGGGGCCTTCCTCTTCTCTTGATATAGCAAGATATCAATGGAGCAAATAAGCTATCCATTGGTTATCCTTTGCCCTCACTCTGTGATTCACTTTCTTTTTTAGTTACAATTTTTGGATGACAATCTTCACACTATTTCTCCTGCATCTGTCTTTGTTCGTAGCAGAGAAAAACAAAATTGCAGATCTCAGGATGTAATGAGATTCAAAGCCCACCCACTCCAACACCTTCATTTTATAGATGGGGAAAGTAAGGCCCATGCAGGTGAAATGATTTATCAAGGTCGTAATCAGTACAGTCAAGATTTGAACCAAGGTCTTTTGATTATAGAACCAGGTTTCTTTCTACTATATCATAGTGCCTCTGTCATGGCCTTCCCTGAGTCTCTCTATTAGCTTTTGGGTGGTCCTTATCTTGAGTACAACAGAGACCATAGTGTTTTATGGCTACCTGTCTGTCATACGCAATCATGTATTAATACTAGCTTCAATACTCCAAGGAACAAATATACATGATTTAATCAGTATAACCTTCACCAATGGCAAATTCTATTTTTGCCTTTCTTTGTATACCCAGTTCTTTGGACAGTGCCTGGCACAAAGTAAGAGCTGAATAAATGATTGTAGACTAAATGAATAACAATGCAAACCATGGCCCTTCATGCCTGAGTTGATAATTTCAAGAGCTGTTATGCTAGTGGTCAAATTTGTATTGATGAGTCTCTTTAAACTTAGCTAAGCTGGCCTTAAAATGGCAGATATACAACATACCTCACGGACAATGCTCTAAACCTTTCTATCTTGGTTGGATTTGCCAGTTTGTGCACCACTAGCTTAGCCTCCAAGAACCCAAGGTTCTTCATGCCAGGAAGAGGCACTGGTATTGGACTTTAGTAAAAAAAAAAATGTATCCGTGTTTATGTAGTAGCTAATATATTTAAGGCCACAATGTGTAGTTAAGCTCCTCAACAAAATTTAGATGATCACTTGTTGGGTGTATCACATGGGTGATTCCTTTGACATATAGGTTCAATTAGGTGACCATGGAGGTAGCTTCCAACTTTTAAAGTACAGGGCTCTGTGGTTTCACTGTAGGGGCAGGTGTAGTGGACAGAGTGCTGACCCTAGGGCCAGGAGGACCTAAGCTCAAACCTGGCCTCAGATCCTAGCTGTATGACCCTGGACAAGTCACTTAACCCTCTTTGCCTTAGTTCCTCCTCTGTAAAATGAGCTGGAGAAGGAAATGGCAAACCACTCTAGTATCTTTGCCAAGAAAACCCCAAATGGGGTCACAGAGGGTCAGACATGACTGAAACGACTCAACGACAAATAGATTCACTGTATACATACTAGTAGAGAAATAGAGAGACTGATAAACACAAACCCCAATGCTGTTCTGAGAACATAACAGCAAGAAACTAAACCCTTTCATTTTGAAATCTGCAACTATTAAGGTCCCTGAACTATATGTTCTGTCCTGTCTTGTTAACATTACAAAAGGGTCCTCTAGCTTGCTTCCAAGGAATAAGCAATTTTGTCCCGATTTGTGGTATTATACATGTAAATGCTAAACCAGAAGTAATGGCATGGATTACTCTTGAGAATGTATACCACCTATTGAATCAGGGCTGGTGTTCAGAATTTTTAGAAATGCACAGGCTTGGTCTGCTGATCTCAGAATCCTCCTTGCTATTGCATGAAATATTATCTTAAGCATGTAACTTTAATAGATATGAATCTAAGCCCAATTCAGAGATGTTCTCTCTCTCTCTCTCTCTCTCTCTCTCTCTCTCTCTCTCTCTCTCTCTCTCTCTCTCCTTTTCTCTCCCTCCATTCTCCTCCCTGCCCCCCATCTCCCATTTCATTAGCAAACTGTATCTATATATCTCTAAGAAAAGCTCCACTAGGTTGGAGATGTGTTCAACATCTCCCCCCACCCCTGACCCCCACCCTGGAACTCTGGTTGTAACAGAAAGATGATCTGTGTTGGTGGAAGGAGTATCTACACTGATAAAATTTTGAATCTTCTGATATGTAACATGAGTGAGTGAGTGTGTGTGTGTGTGTGTGTGTGTGTGTGTGTGTATCTGTGCACTCTAAGTCTAGTAAAGGGTCCAATAGGGATGTACTTAAGCCAGCTTCAACCATCTTTCAAGAGTCAAGAGTTAAATTTTCAATGTGACAGTATATACTTTGGAAATCAGCAAATACTACGTCAGGTCTGAATTTACTGTTTTGTTTATTATCTAGAATTAAGAAAGTGATGGAGAAAATGTTGAGGCTGCAGAGTAAACTTAAAAGTGTGACATGCATTTATTTTTTCCTCAGAAAACCAATTGTTAAACCTTTACCAGCCAACCCCTGGGTCTAACCCAGTAGGGCTCCTTATCCTTCTGTGAAAAAGAAAGTGAAAAGACTAAAAAACAGGAAGTTTCTTTTAATGAAAGAGAATAGAGTAGGAGAAGAAGCATGGTACTTAGCGCATTGCCTCTGGGGTTAAAAGACCTGGGTTCAAATTATGCTTTGAAGCTGACCACCTGCATGACCTTATCTAAGTCCCTTCATCAACCAGGGCCTCCATTTTCTCATCCGTAAAATGAGGAGGAGTGACCCAGTTTTGTTCTTCTCAACCATTAACCTTTGCTAATAATTTTCTCTCTAGGGTTCTTTCAGTAATTTTTTTTTCCTCGTATCTCTAGAATGAGGGTAAAAGCAAATAAAAGAACTAATCAACATTTCAAGAAAGATCTAAAGGAAACTGTGAGAGACTATTTGTTTATTTATCCACTCATTTCAGTTCAAGGTAGTTCAAATGTTTCATGCTCACAGTCAAAAATAGTCTGAGGGATAAAAGCCCAGCGTGGGTGGGATATCACAGGGCTGCTTGGCAGCCTGGCCTCTCTTTCCAACTTAATGTGAAGAGACGAACAATGAAAGGACACGTACAATTAAAGAGAACTCAGATCTGGTATGTTTTCTATACTAGTCACAAAGCATCATTTGTAAATCCCTCCTGAACAACCTCTCCTCTCCCATCCCACTTACTTTACTGCGCAGGGAACTGAGGCAGGCAGACCGATAGTAGGTCTGCAATCAAAAGGCAGCTTTATCAATAATGCCAGCCAAATAATGGCGACAGAGGACCCTGTGAGTGCCTTGCATTTGGTAGCAGCAGTATCCCTACACTCGCTCTTGCCTCTGACTGAGATGAAGCCTTCTTCCTTAGACAAAGCAGCTGTTGGGGGAGGATGTCATACCCAGCTCAACCTGAAGGGGGCACGCTAGGGAAGAGGACCAACCATTAGGGAAGCTGAACCCTAGCCAGGACCCTGGGAATGCTCCCCCTGACTATTGGGCCTCCTGCCACTAAACCCTGCTGTCTGATCACTCCTTCAAGATGCAATTTCGAGACACAGTCACTCCCTGCTCTGAGGGAGGCACCCTCACTCCCTTCCTGGGAGACCAGACACTGCTGTGTGTGGCCAGCCAGGCAGAAGGATTTTCACCAGCTGTACCTCATCAAAGTGGAAAGGATGAACTACTATCTCTCTCTTCAATAATGCAGCTGGCTAAATAAAAGGATTATCACCATTCCCAAACACAGACCCTCCCTTCTTTTGACAAAGATTAGGCAGATCCCTCTAATTAGGTGAACTCTCAATCCTCCCAAGACCTGAGACTAAGGATGCAGGTGGGCATGTGAGCTGAATGAGACTGTCAGAAAGCTGAAGAGAAAAAAAAAAATAGAGTAGATTCTGTCGGACTGTTAACTGCCTAGACAAGAAAGGGAGAATTGGATAATGGATCAAATGAGACATTATATGTAAATGCTTGGCAAACCTCAAAGCTCTGTTTAAATTCTCTGTTATTGTTATCATTCACAATAATAACACGCAGACTCAGGGCCAGAAAGGCCTGGGTTTAAATCCTATCTCTGGCACATACATACTACATGACCCTTGTCAAGTCACTTAAGCTCGTAGTGCTAGATGACTCACTGATCATAATCATAATCACAATGATGACAATGATAGACAGAATTTTACATAATGCTTTAAGGTTTGCCAGCAACTTTACATATGAAATCTCATTTAATCCTCACAATAACCCTAAAAAGTAGTTACTTTTATTATCCTCATTTTATAGATGAGGAAACTGTCTGGAACAGTATTTAAACTCAGGTCTTCCTTACTCCAACTCCAGGTCTTTGGACTACTAGAACATTATATGTTGCAGAGAAAATCCCAACATACTTTGGCAAGGGGAATTTCCTTATCTAGGAATTCTTTATACCCATGAAGTCATAAGTCCAGTCTGTAGTCTTAACTACCGAAGTATAACAAATTGGTAGTAAATGGACAAGGATAGCAGTTTTTAATTCATTATTATTATTTTTTTAGTTTACAACACTCAGTTCCATAAATTTTTGAGTTCCGAGAATAGCTGTTAAAGTTGAGGCTGTGACTGATGCATAAGATCATATGTTCATGCGAAACCATAACTTGGCCTGAGGCATGAAAGAACTCAGGGTCCAGGAAGACAATTTGTAAATTGTCTTACCTGTACACTGGAGGGGTTTGGCTAGATGACCTCTAGCCAAAAATTCTTTCCTCCTCTGGCTTGGAAGGTAGGGATGCCTTCCAATGTTTGGTTGGCTGAGGTTCAAGAGGGTAGACTTTTGTCAGAAGAGCTGACCATGTTGCAGTCTACAAAACGTGCTATGCAAGAGGTTTCTTTCTCTATCTTCCCTGCTTTTTTTTCTTTTCCTGAGTCTTCTCTACCTGGGACTTCCAGACTAGAGTGGAAGAGTTTTCCCATTGGTCCCCAGGAAAAGAAAATTGCAACTGGCAGGAGAAGCACCAAGTAAACTGCATATGCTTGTGTGGGTGGCCACAATGGGAAGTCCATGCACAGCGGGTTCCTGGTTGCCTCGTTTCCTTCTGTTTCCATTCCTGAGCACAGGTCAAAGACTAGAGTTTCTGAGAATGATATCTTGAAAGTTCCTAAGAAGCCAAGATTTGCAGAGTTCCAGCTTCAGGCATCAGCATCCTAAAGGAAGAAGGCTGCTCACGAGATGATCGTCCTGCAGTTCAAAGTCTAGTGCTATGCCAAGAGAGTGAGGCAGAGTAAGAGCTCTGGACTATGTCAACCCTGCCTTTACACTAACTTGGTCAGTATGAGTCTAAAACTAATGGGAGGTGTCTATTCAGCAGTCAGAGTCTCATGGGCTATTGGAATACTTTACATTTCTTTTTTCATGGGCCTCTAAGTATCCTTTACATCCTATTCATTTTCTGAAATGGAGGAAATCAAGTTTGAGCCATACTTACTATCTATGAGCCTTGCTATCTACCTCTGGGAAAACCAAATATGAGCCATATCCAAGGTCTATACAGGAGAATTCTTGGAGGTTTCTGGGGTGGGGAATGTAAGTCAAAGATAAGTAATTGCCCCTTTTTGGAGTTAAGCCCCCAGCATCACACCCAGGCTCACTTGATCCCTCCCATTAGATTTATAAGCTGCCTGAAGTCAGGGATAAGGCATTATTGCATTTTCATGTTCCAAGTGCCTAGAATATGGTGTCTTTGGCCATAATAGATCTTCCACCATAATTCAACCAACATTTATAAATTGTGTCTTGTGCATGAGGCACTATGTCAGGCATTGGGAATAAAGAGATAAAACAAATAAAAAAGTTAATAAAATTTTCCTGAATTTAATTGAGTATATATAGGTGGTTTCTCTCTACTTGACTCCAAATTAAATCCCTCTTCATTGTACTTGTGAGATTTCAAAAAAATGCATATGAACATATATGTGTATACATATATATGTATCTATGTATCTATATATATATGTATGTATGTCTATATTTGGAAAGAGTCTGTCAATCTATCTATCTATCTATCTATCTACTCTTAAGTACACTCTATCTCTAAGGAATTATCCTTCATTCTTATTTTTTTATTTTGTACAGAAATTCAAATCTACCTCTAATCACAATCCTCTCAAACAGCTGTTCAATTGTAAACCTTCTGAAGCTCTTGCCTTTTATCAGCAAGAGTGAAGAGAGTAATTAAATATATCTCCAAGGTCTTCTTTGGTTTCTTGTCTGGAATGTCATAATCTCTGGTGATGTTTCCTAGGTTCCTTCTCACCATATCATTTGTGCCCATATGTATCATCGAAAGTAGGCTGCAGTTATGTTGGATTAGTCTTGAGAGATTCTCTGGCACAACCTGGATACATGCCCTACCTCCATGTTTCCCTTTAATAGGGAGTCTTCAACTACCAAAGCTCATGTCAATCTTCCTCTGGCCTCCTTATCTGGATGGGCTCCTTATCTATTGGTCAATGTTGTCATTGCTTGGAGGTTAAGGAATGACCTGTATTTACCTTGGAGGGTCCAGCTTCCGTTTACACTGCAGTAATACCTGTTACTTGGCTCCAAGTGTTCAATGGTCCTTCTTCCTTCCCCCTGCATCATATTCTTATACCTCCACCTACTTTGACACAAGTCAGGACCCCCTTTAGCCCTTTCAGATCTTACTGCTTTGTTGTTTTTACCTTAACATCTTTCTTTCATTCTTCATAAATTTGGATCTCCCCACTTCACATCCAAGCTAGAAGTATAGGGACTACTCACTGGCCCATTCCCACTACTGATTGTTGGCATGAGTACTTTGACCAGTTTTGTTTCTCACCTAAGCCAGTTAGTTGGTTCCTCCTTAAGCAACTTGACACTCCACTCTAAGGGGGTTCATCATATTGATACCAATCAGTGCAGACACCTGAATGGCATAGCCCAGAAAGCATATTAAAACTCAGGACTCAAGAGAACCTCTACCCTTAATAGATGTGTACCAACAGGCTCAACTCCTCTGTCTTTTTAAGGGAGCATTTCATCCTTTCCTGTCAAGTGGAAAGAGCATTGGCTTTGGAATCTGAGTACCTGGGTTCAAATCCTGATCTTATCACTTACTATCTATAAACCTTGGGCAAATCACAACCTCTCTGAGCCTCAAGCTCCTCAAAATGAAATGGGATAGTAGCCTCTAAGGCTCTTCATTAGGTCTAAAGCTCCTTGACAGCACATACTATTTCATTTATTTTTTCTATTTCTATTCCTGATTCTTTGCACTTAGAATAAAGACTGAATCTACAATTCTATTGGTCTAAGGAACTTCCTCTACCAAAGCAGGCTGTTACCCTCTCTTCATCTTATAGTCTTAGAGATTTTCATAGAGCACTGAGGCATTAAGTGATTTGTCTAGGGTGACACAGTAGGTATGTATCAGAGGCTGGACTTGAACCCATTTCTTTCTGCCTTCAAGATCATCTATTTCCTACTCCATGCTGTCTCCGCTGTTTGGTATAGAATAATCACTTAAACACTTCTTACCTTCCTCTCTGCTTTCCTTTCTTCCTCCATTGTCTTTCTCTTTTCCTTTGTTTTTTCTTTCCTTCTTTCCTCCCTCCCTCCTTTCCTTTTTTATTCCTCCCTCCCTCTCTCCCTTCCTCCTTCTCTTCCTTCCTCTCTCTCTCTCCCTCTTATCTCCCTCCCTCTCTCTCTCACTCTCTCCCCTCCCATCTATCTATCCATCCTTCTTTCTTTCCTTCCTTCCTTCTTTCCTTCTTTCCTCTCTTTCTCCTTTCCTTCCTTCCTTTTCTTCCTCTCTTCCTTCCTCCCTCTCTCTTTTTATCTCCTTCCTTCCCTTCCTCCTTCACTCTCTCCTCTTCCTCCCTTCCTCATTTTCTTCCTTCCCCTCTCCCTGCTTCTCTTCTTATCTCCCTCTCTCCCTCATTCACTCTCTCACCTCCCATCCTTCCTTCCTTC